>VXBO01012413.1:225676-242210 GCA_013400135.1 Rhinoptilus africanus
GGGGAGATTCCCGTCAGAGTTTATTTATTTAAGCAGGAGTGGTGTGATGATGTGAGACACGGAGAGCAAAATGCCCTTTTCAGCAGCTTTCTGGCTTTTCTAAACTCCTCAAATGCTCCAGCTGGTGGCTGGGGGCAGCAATGTCCCCTTTGCACCCCCTGGGTGAGCTGCTGCCCGCCAGAGCCTGGCTAATTCTGCCTGGGGTTGCAGGCAGTCGCTCGAAACATGGCACTGCCCACGGGTCCCGGCACACGGGGACGGCGGAGGAGATGGTCCAGGGCTGCCAGGGTCTTGTTCCCAGCCTGGTGAGGAGCACGTGGCTCCACACACCTTCAGGCCAAGGCGGGTGCCAGCCCAAGCGCCAGTCAGGGACAACGGGGGCATGACCCACAGAAGTATAAAAATCACACCGGGCATTTGGTCAAACCTTTGCCTTGCTGGATGCAAGATACTGCCTTAGTTGAACATAGCTGGATGGATATCTCCCAGCAAGGAAAATCTTCTGAACACCTCCCCGCATGCTGGGTACAAGGGGACAATGGCTATAGAACTGGGTGGCAGTTTTTAAAGCATCCTTTAGACTCAACACTGTGGGCAGTGTCATAAACCCTCCTTTGATGGGAACCCATGGGACTTTCTAAGGAGTCCTCCTGTCTTCCTGATTTGGGACCCACACCGCCGCTGTAGGGTGGATGAGATGGATGCCAACCATGTCCACACAACAGGTCACGATAGACAGAGAAGCAGGTCAAATGGAAACTTTCCACTTGGAAATAGGTGAATCACCCCTCAACCTGCCCACAGATGTCCCACCAGATAGGGTAACCTGCAGGTTAGAACCTAGGCTTCAGCTTAGATTTAGCTCTTGAATTCCCACCTTGAATCAGAGACGATCAGATCAGAGACGATCAGAGTGAAGGGCGATCTACCCCAGGTAAGTTATTTCAGCGGCTATCACCCTGTCAAGAAGAAAGGCTGCCTTTTTAATCCATATTTGCCTGGCCTCACTCTCCACCCTCAACCCTGGCCATCATTCATCAATCCACTCCAGGAAGCTACAGATCAGGCATGGACAGGGAAGGGCTGCAGCCCGCCAAGGCACAGCCCAACCTCAGTTTACCCTCAGCACAGCAGGAATATTTCAAGCCCAAGGGTTTGAAATATTTCAAGCTGGGGTTCCTCCAGCACTTTAGCTGAAAGCACCCAGGCCATGCAGCTGCAAGTGGAAACTGGAGCCTGCTGTTCCCTTGCCACGTAGGCTCGACCTTACAAAACCACAGACAAGTTATCTCGTAACCTTGTCCTGAGTAAATAAAATTAGCTGAGCTTTTTTAGTCTCTCATGGTAAGGCAGATTTTACAGACAGACCACAAATCCTGCCTGTCACTCTTTCAAGATCCATTTCCAATGCATTAAAGTCCTTTTTGAAATGTGCCTACCAGAACTGGATGTGGTATTACAGTAACGATCTCACCTGTGCTGTACATTTTTAAGACACTTAAACCGGTATCCAGTCACTCCATCAGAAGCATCTCTCTCTTTCCTGTGCCTTCGTGAATGTGGTAGCATGTTAAGAAGCCGAATTAGGGATTTATTGTTATAGTATCATTTTACTCCAAACTTCAACCTTAAATACAAAACACTTTCAGATTTGGCATTTATACAGTGTTCAACATATGCTTTGATCCAAACAAGGGCTTTGACCTGCCTAACCTTTGCTGTATTTTTTTCGTTCTTGTGAATGACTCGAGCACAATCTTAAGGTATCGGTTGTCACTCACTTAACAAGAGGTTATTTTCAATTACTCAAAGAAATATAAACAGAGCCTCGTATTGAGTTCAAATAAGCTCAGAACAGTTATGCCCTTAAAACAGATGTCTAAGGCTGTGTCTCCTTTCAGATCAGAGCTGGTGTACTGTCAAGAAGAGGACTTGCAGATCTGTTTGCTCAACCAGCTCAAAAAACTACTAACAATCAGCTACAAACCCTGACATACGGCAGTGCGGCACATTGAAGTCAGTGAAGGGGGCAGCCCATGGTGCAGATTAGGGTATCCAGGCCAAAATGAGATTTGCAAAGGCTTTATAGATTAAAGAGAACAGCGGAAGCACCACACTATTTCAAAGTAAGGATAGCCCTGTATCAAGCCCAGCACACTATACCCACAGTTCTGAGCCTGACAAGGTAAAATAATAAAAAGAGAAGATGAAGAGACTGTTAAGAGACTGATGGTGCACCTTGTAATGAACTTAACGAGGTCAGGGCTGGTCTTTGGCCCTGGGACAAGCTGGCACAGTCCAGACACGCACACGTGAGAGGCTGAATGCCCTCGACCCCCAAAAGAGAATGTCCCTATTCCGACCGCCTGTTGGGAATGAGCCTTGGCCAATGCTAATGTTCAAGTCATGCCAGAGAGCTGCCACTGGACTGGGAGAAACAGGGACCATGACAAAATTTAACACCATGGATACAAGTTTTCCATTGGCAGGGCCCTGGCGCTATTTAATTAACCAATGAACTAAAATACAGCTAGCCTCAGAATGATAATTTAGCCCCACAAGACATTTCCTTCATCCTGAGGCCTTGGATAAATGCAAGCTTGCCCCTGTAAGTCTCACATTTTTCAACACAGCTTTAACATCCTCATTTCTTGCACTTCAGACACTCTGATTTTTGTCCATGAGCTGCCCAAGGCAAGGAGCACGTCTACCCCTAGAGCTTTGCCCTTGCAGTTCAAAGCACAAGTGCGGCTCCTTAAACCCATGGGGTAGGATGCATCTCCACTCAGCTCAGCCTTCGCAAAGGTAGATCTGAACGAAATACCTGTGCTGTCTCTCTCTAGTTGATAAAGAGAGACTAGCATTGGTAGTGGATAATTTGTCTTTTCCAAATGTAGTTCAAGACAGGTGACCTGAATCACCTCCGGAGCTGCCCCTCCTGCTCCGGGGATTATGGAGGGAGCCCAGATAGTTCTTTCAATCTCTGCACCTAACTTCAGTGTCTAACATGGACGCTAAAAGCAAGATATGTGTTTGCCTGGCATAACAGAGCACAGATTATTTCATATCTCTAAAATAAATATGATAATAGTGTCATCATGACTTTTGATGCCAGAAAAAAGTAATCGTGTGTAGCCTCTGAACGAGGCAGACTGATTAGGCCATTATGTTTCATGCAGTTACTGCAGGGCCCCGATAAACTGTGTGGCACTGAAGTGTATCTTCTCAGCAGGGCATCCACTATGGATTACAAGGTGTCAAGAGAGGGGAGAGGCCACCCTGTCTTTCATTAGCTTATTTTCCTGAGAGCAATAAATGAGTTTTCAATGTGAATGAATCTGAGGTAGCTTCCTGTACTCAGTTTTGTTGTACATTTATGTATATAATTAAATATCTCTTTGCTAGGTGCCATTTCCTCTCTCTAAAAACAATTACTCAGTCATCTCCTTTGAGAGTTTGTTCTGCTAAACTAAGCTCATTCACAAATAGCACCTGCACCAACACCTGGAAAAGGTATGGGCAACACATTTGAGAGTAATCACTTTGCCATTAGCTTGCTTCACAATGACCACATTTCCATTTTTACCTAAAAATAAGGCTAGCAGCAGGGAAAAGGCGTGTCTCAAAAGGACAGGTTTTGCCTGTTTATTTGTGAGGATGTGCAACATATAATCCCTTTCTGATAGTCATTCACCTGTGAGGTGTTTAGGTTTAGCTGTCCTATCCAGACAAGCAACTAATGAGATTCTGGAGAGAAATAATACACTTTTGCATTTGGGTGCTCTATAAAGGGAATGAATAAGGGCTTTGTTTTACTTGTTTGTCTTGCTTTTTTTCCTTTTTTTTTTTTTTTTTTTTTTTAAATAAGAGCTGTTGAGAGCTCAGTTTGAAATCCAATGGTATGGTCCCCAGTGTAAACCAGTGGGACCTGTGGATGAATGACACACACTGCCCTGGATAGGGCTAGAAGAGGGGAAACAATCTTTTTTATCCTGTTGTTAGATCTACAACTAAAACCACAACACTAACTACGTGCCAAAACGTTGTTTTTATTAGCTATACTCTCACCCTGTTTTATCATTCCAGGGGAAACTATTTCTATTTGAAAGACTATATTAAACCACTTACAGAAGCAGGATTAAGGTCTGGTGATTTCAAGCAGAAGGAACAGACTTACATACAATTTTTTTGCTTAATACCTTTTCATTTCATGCTAGAATGTCTGAATCCCACAAGCAAAACTGTAATGCCCCTGAGATGAAGACTTTTCTGCTTTTTGCAGTTTCATAGAGATCACTGCAGTTTTCATATGTTAACATTAGATTACCTGCTATTTTATAAAAAATATTCCCATACCTTTCCAGGCATGCTTGCTCCTTCCCATATTATTTTTGGTATTTATGAAGCCAGCTACATGGCCTTCACAGGCAAATGACCTTTAAAAATGAATGAAGATCTGTAACATTTACATCCTACGTATTTTACAGCAGGAGAAAAGTTGGTTTCAGCTTCTCCCCTCTCCCTGTTCTGACCGCCCCGCAAACAAGTAAGAATTGTTTCTCTCAAGTCCATCCCTCTCCAGAAAAATCTGACCTACAAATGGCTTTCTCCTAACTCAGCAGACTAGTTTAGTCCTCACATGGGTTTATCATTAACCACATAAGCACATGTTGTCCATTCTGTCCGACCTAATGAATGTGCTATAAATAAAATATCTCGAAACGCAAGTTTCACCATACTTACCCAAGCTGTTGCTGCAAGTCCTTGGAACTCCCAAGCCCACTTATGTTAGAAACATTAATCACTCGATTATAATTCAAAGCATCAGCTCTCTACAGCTGAAACTCCCTAGCACTTGACTTTGGCTAGACCTCTAACCTCAACTTATCACTTTCAGGCGTACTCCACATTTTCTTCTCCGATCTGTCACTAATGTAGAAAAGACGTGGGAATTCACTTTTGAAAGGTATTTTTAACCTGGGAGTGTCTCATTAAAAGGAGAACTCAGTATGGAAACTCTGAAACAAAACCTTTCCCATTTTACTTGGCATGGCAATCTGAAAATACCAGAGGTACATTTCACCACAACCCATGTCATTTAAAACCCACACAACGTAAAGAAAAAGGAAAATCTTTTAAAAAAGACACCATGAGTGTAATTCCTACCTATCCCACAAACATTTTATATAATCATGGGATTATCTGTAGAGCTTTGTGTTCTCCACCTTGAATGAAAGAAGCTGGACCAAGCCATCAATTCATTCTGACTTCTCTGCTCATTCATTAAGAGTGTGCATGGACAGCTTGGGTTGTTTTCTACTTATTTCAGCTGACAATGTAGAGATCATATTCCATCTTGACCAAAGTTTTTAAAAGCCCAGAGAAACAAAAGATTAATTGTAGGAAATTATTTTTAAACAGCATATGCTTTAGTCTGGAAATAGAAAGACAAAGATAAAACTCCCAAAAGGAAAGCCACAGCTGATGACAGCCTGAGAGGAAGTGATCACACATCCTCAGTTCTTCTGATGGATATTCTTCTAGCCTTATTAATCAGAAGTTTGTGATGTCAATAAATCACTGAAGTATGATAACAGATGAAGGTGAGTTTAGACGTAAAATGATCCACTGTGAAGGATTACAACAAAGAAGGGAAAGGAGGGGGAGGCAAATACAGTTTTATAAACTGCATCCTCAGCTTGTGAGGACTTGTAGCTAATAAATGTCATTCCTTTTCTATATTATCTAGAAGATTAAGAATGTTTCTCAATGTATAACTGCTGGGAAGCCTCCGTAGCACCTTCTCCAGTTACTCCAGGAGGTTTACATTACAGCAATTGCTTTATTTTTCCATCAATTATGATTTCACTTACAAAGAGAAACTTAAAAGTACCTTTGGAGGAAGTAGGCTCCAGCAGCGGAAAAGGAGAATCCAGGCAAAACACTGATGGTTTTGACCTTCCAAGGTTTGTCAGATGACCTTGTGAATGATCCTGTGCCACAGAGGTGTCAGCAACATCTCTGACCTCCAGTTAGTCTATATACAGAGCTGTTGGTTTCTATATTCAGCAAAACCACCCAGCTATCAATCTACACGTATCCCAGTTCGCAGTTTTCAAGCAAAGCATTTCCCAGAGCACTTCAGAAGCAAATAAACGTATTTGAGATGCTATTCCTGACAAACCAGTTCCATTCTCTGCCTTCTGCTAGTGGTTTTTATGCTCCAGAAAACAGCCCTGGTCATCTGTAGCAAACCAAAGCCACGCTTATTCAAAATGGAAGATTATTAAAACAAGGCATTTTGCCAATAAGGGAAAAATTGCCTTTAGCAATGAAAGCCAGAGGTGTATCAGACACCTAGGAGACAAAGGCCAGAAGTGCACTAAGATGTCTTTGAGGATGCTTTTAACTGAAATACCAATTTGGGTGCTTCCCATGTAGGTTTTTATCAGCTTTGCCACAACATGGAGAGAGCTCCAAGCTGATGCCCCACCAAGCTGGCAGTGCTACCTCATGCTGCAGGAGAGCATTTGGTAGGCAAACGCATCGGCTTGGTCCAGATGCAACGAAGCTACGGAAGGGACACGGCTTCTTGAACTGATAAACCCTACCGACAGAGCACATCAGCTTGGATGCTCTGTGGGTATTGTCTTACTCTGTGTGGAGCCAGCCCAAACACCGCCATCCCGTACTGTATTCTGCGGTAATATAAACTGGGGGCTATAGTTGAGTTCCACTCCAGTCCTCAGAGCTTCCCTTGCTGGGGCTACAGCTGAGGCGTCCCTGGCACCATCTACCCTAACACTTCCAATTCTAGGTTGCAGCAGCTAACAGAGAAATAGATTAGCTAGGCAAAGGGACAACCTCTGAAGTGATGAGAAATTCCCACAGAAAATAAGGACAATTTATCCCTGTAATGACCGCTTTGTACTCCATGGGAGAGTGGGGACAGCATTTCTGTTATTTCTCTTCTTGCCAAAGTTTCTGTATGTTTAAAGGGAACTACTGAAACGTACATGAATGGACATTAAATTACAGAATTTTCCTCTAGGCTTTCTAAGCCATCATGAGCAAGAACAGGAGACAAATACGTGTTAACATAAATTCTAAGATGAGATGTGTAATTTTACCTATATAGAAACTGAAAGAGTGGAGAAGAGGGAAAATTAAGAACAAAAGACAAGGGGAAAGAAAGAGAAAAGGAAGAAAAAAAAAAGCCCTATAAATAAGCTCTAGCATCTGAGGAAAAGGAAGCAGAATACTTGGTGTCCAGTGTTGCCATCTGAGGTCTGCTGTGAACGGATGGACACATCTGTGGCATGGAAATGAGTCAGAATTACTGTCCCGAGGAACACACTGCAGTGGACCAGTCTAACTCATCTCAGGGGACTATGTAAGACTTACAGATCTGATTCCTGCCATATGATTCTTGCCAGATGTCTGGCTATAGACAACTGATCGCTAGCACACTATCTTAAGATAGTCTTCAGCTGAGACACACCAATTCCACCTCGAGAGCACTTAATTCTTAAAATGCAAAGAACTGAGTGCTTGCAATCAGCACAGGAATAATCTTAAATTACACCTTGACACTATAAAGCCTCTGCTCTTGATATATGGAGGCAGCTCAAAGAAATAAAGGGGTATCCAGGCCTGCTTTCCATTGCTCTTGAACGAAGTATGGTATAGATTTCTAGCTCTGGATTCAGGCTTGGAAGCACATCTGGAAGTGTCTACCCTTGCATACATTAGATCTGTGCTACGGTAAAGAAATCATGACTTCCACAAATATCATAGATGACGAAGAGAATTCCTGGCCTGAAACTAAGTATTATTGTTTATTATGTTACATTGAGACTGACTCCTTAAAAGCTGCTGATACCAAAGCCATGAATGGTCAGCTGCAGAGCCTCGGATTGCCATAGCAATGTTCCCGTGAAGTCAACTGTTTGAAAATCCACCCCTGAGCTAAGACATCAAAATCTTCCCAAACCACATGGTTGCTCTGCGTTTGACACAACAGCAAAAAAATGACAAACATCAACCCGGAGTCACCTCAGTGCAATACTCAGCCGGTATC
Source organism: Rhinoptilus africanus (assembly GCA_013400135.1). Lineage (NCBI taxonomy): Eukaryota > Metazoa > Chordata > Aves > Charadriiformes > Glareolidae > Rhinoptilus > Rhinoptilus africanus. Next base: position 233,757 of record VXBO01012413.1, read on the forward strand.
CCTTACCTGCAGGAGGGAAGGAATTGCAGCATGAGAAAAGGAGGAGTCTTTGGCAACACATTACAAGACAAAAGAATGGACACAGCCCTTCTCAGCAAGCTCACCCGCTAGAATTGGCGTGGATAAAACACTGCTGGCCTCCAGAGCCAGTGCGGTGATGACCATGAAGAAATCCCCCCCTTCCTCGCATGGCATTTGTTGAACTGAATAACTAGAAGGACCTTTAAAATTGGAGGTGGATCTACCTCTGGTCACAAGAACAGCCAGGTCTCCAGCAGCAGCACTGCTGCTAGGAAGCATTACATAAATGAGTTCACGTCAGGCCACAGTCAGAAGATAGTCAGAGGCAGAAACACTCCAGTAGGCATTATTTTTCCACAGCACAGCCAAAAGCAGGCATTTTTTTAAAAACAGTAAAACACCACGGTGGTTGCAGACACCATTTATTAATAGCAGTCAGTTTGCCCCACTGACACCAACACCGTCTTTGCTGCACTAAGCTGGTTAAAGTGACATAAATTTTCAATGATCAGTTATTTAAATGAAGGCACACAACTGACTGGGAGACCTTCAGTGGAAACCTCCATGTTCTTGAGGACAAAGATCTGTTCCCAAATCCAAATCCACTCAGTAGCTACTTATCCATGAGCATGTCCCATGTGCTAGAGGAGAAAACTGATCCCGTTCTTAAAAATTAAGAAGGTAATAATACACAGAGGAGTGATGAAAGCCTTCATCCCACTTTCATAGCACTGCTGATGCTTTCCCATTTGTAACAGAGATTACAGAGGTGAGAGAAAAAGAGAGGCCCATGAAAGCACAGACTTTGTGAGTCAAGGGGTTCAGCAAGGAGAGTGTTTGCTCTACTGGGAACCCATTGGAGTTCCCAAACTGGGCTGCATGCCAAGCCCAGAACTGGAAACACTGGAATTGTACAGGAAAACTGTACCATGACACCAAAAAGGGCTTCAGAAATAGGAAACTTTGGGAAATGCTGTTCTTAAGAGTTGTAGTTAGATGCTTCTAGTCATGTCTTGTCAAGGATTAATTGCATTAAATACCTCAGAGTTGCATTTCTATCCTTAGGAAGGTGATAAATTTGAGCAAGGTGTTTACCATATAAGCAAGCTGTCACAAAAACACAGGACAAATAAAACCTTTCTGACCTCCATGCCCAAACTTATCAGATGGCAAACGCTTATCACCAACTACAGTGTGCATCAAAACTGGTCATTGCAAAGAAGCGTGGTCATGCTCTGTGAGAAATATCATGTATTTCTTGCTCTGGTTTTTAGCCATTAACCACTGGCCCATCTGTACACCCACAACCCAGTCTTGCCAAAATGTTCTGGATTCTGAGCTAAGATTCCTGAATCAAATATCTGTTCTTCCTGACTTGTGCTAAGGTAACATTTCAACCCGAAATCCCCAGTGCCTCAGAGAAGGAATCTTTCTTTCCAACATGCAGTAGGACAATTACCGCCGATGCTAAGCTCCCATATACTGCTGTTCTTGAATCAAAGAATCATAGAATCACNTAGCCCTTTGCTGCACCCTCTCCAGCAGTTCCCTGTCCTTCTTGAGTGTATAAGAATAATGCCTTTCAGGCTGGGCTGGCTGGATGAATATAACCATGGTACAGATATCAGATATGGGCATGGAGATATCGTGATACAAGAAAATCAGCTGACTGAGAACATCACTGCACATCAAACCTCTCCTCCATTGTCTAGTCCAGCTTCCTGAAGAACTCTGAAATTACTTCTGTGCCGTGATCCTCATCTTTGTTGTCTGGACCCAGGACATCTCCAAGACATACAAGGTCCATAAGAAAATAATGTTAAGCAACTATGAGCCTCCAAGAAAAAGGGTCACATCAAAATGGTGGAATAAATTGCTTTAGGAACTTTAAATACCATCCTCTTTCATTAAAAGTACGTGGTGCAATTCTTCAGCATCTCCTAGGTGAAATAAAATACGTAAGAGGATACACATTTCACAAAAATCAATCTGCCTTAAAATCCTATCAAAATAATATGCTGCCCTTCAAACACTCCTCCCCAGATGGGAGGTTGTGAAAACAATAGTTGAAAGATACATAATCATTTTGCATAATGCACTACTGGAAGATGTTCAAACATTTGTCTGATGGGTGCAGGAATAGAACAGAAAATAAAATAGTTCCGTTCAGGCCAGGTCAGGTGAGGTTCCCAAAGATTCCTCCTATCCATTTGCTGAAGAAGCACATACCCAAGAGATTCTGTATGCAAACTGCTACTCAGAAGGGAATATGATACAACAATAAAAACCAACAGACCCATTTAGAATAATATTAAAAATTAAAAAGCCCTTAGTGAAATCCAGGAGCTGCTTGTACGTATGCCCCCAGCTCACTGCAACACAATGCTTTTCTGTAACTTCTGGAAGATTTTAGAAGGTGGTAAATAAGTTGATGCTCTCCATAAACCACACACATTAAAAAGGGATAAATAGGCCTATCATCATAGGCTTGTCTGCTGCACGTCAGTCCCCGGCAAAAACACACAACAGATGTGATAAGACTCAACAAATAAATAATTAACGTCCATCAACAATGTGTAATGGAAAAGGAATCTTGTGAAATTAATCCAGTCTCACATTTTGATGAGCCGACAAATGCGGTTAATAAAAGTAATAGGGTTGATGTAATGGGCTTCTGAAAAGCATCAGACTTGAATTATTGAGTGATAAATTCACTGGTTTAAAAATCAACAAAGTACAGTGCAGATGAATTGGGGACCAGCTGATACCTTTCCAAACGAAATAGTACATGGCAAATGTTCACTAAGCAAGTGAACTTTTGGTTCCATATAGATCCTGGCTTACCAGTTGCTATTTAATATTGTTATTGCTGACACAGAAGAAAAAAATAAATTATTACTTAGTAAGTCTGTGAAATTTTGGGAAGTGGTATGGAATAAAGAGGACAATAAAGCAAAGCAATCCAGAGAGCAATACAGTAAAATGCACACAAGCCAACAGTATGAATTTCAGTACAGACATATGCAAAGTCCTGAATGTAAGATTAAACTGTGGAGATCTTGCTTCTCAGACATGAGAGAAAGGAGGCCAGAAGCAAACTGGAAAAAGCCTAACAAGTGATAGAATCTCATTGGTTTAATATGGACCACCAGTCTGATATCTTCAGCAGAGTACTAGAGATGTAATATCAAGTAGAAGCAGCAAAGAAATTACATAAATTTGGTATTGGTGCAACTGCTGGTGATACTCAGAGCCTATTTCAGAGGCTGCAGATATTAAGAAATGTGAAAGAATTCAGGGAAAAGCCACAAGAATGAATGAAGAATTATGAAACTTCATTCTGAAGAAAGACATGAGAAGATTTAACTCTTTAATTTTACAAAGAAAAGTCTGACAGGTTTCTTAACCATAGACTATAATTATAAAAAGAGAAAATAAGAATTAGCTAATGAGGTTTCTTCAGCCTTAAAAGATCTAGCAATGGCCAATAGCTATAAGTTATATCTAGATATTCAGAATAGAAATAAATACAGTTTCTTTGATAATTTTGCAAGGGTTGTGAGATACTTATAGTCACTGGGAATCTTTAAATCAACTTTTTCAAAGTTTCACTCCAGTTCAAACAGCAATGAATTGATGGAGATCTTATGGCCTCTTGGTCTCCGTAACCTATCAATTCAGTGACAGGGCTTCACATGCTTCTGTGGGATGCTATTTTACAACCTAATAAATGTCATCTTCAGGAAAAACTTCGTGGGATTCTGCTTTTTTCTTTTAACACACTACTAATCGACTACACTGAGTAACTGATTCCCTTGTTTTCTATTCCCACCAAAGGACAATTAAAATAACAATCTTTAGGCAGTAATAGATAATAACACCTTTTCTACTACTTGTAAAGAATGATCTGAGAATGAATCAAGCAATTAATTCTTAGTTCTTAGTCATTCCTCCTACTCAAGTCCCAAACCAATGTTCACTTAAGCATAGGAATATGTGATTAATGTTTCCTTCAACCAAGCACCGGAGAAGGAAATTTGGGATTTGTGACCCTCAGACTGCCATAATTTATGGTATCTCTACCCCAACCAGAAGTCTACACAGAGAAAACTGAGAAACTTGCAAGGACTGAAATAAATGTGCTTCTGTGGTTAATGCGCGCTCTCTCTCTCTGTCCATCCTCACCTGTTTTTTGGCTGTGGTTTGTCCCTTTCATGCTTTAATTTGCCTCCTAATCTCAGTCCTGCTATTCAGTGTCTAAACACTACGCATCTTTCCTTAAAACCGCAAAGAAGCAACCCCATTGTGTAAATGAAACCCATTAAAACATTCCCTGCCCCGGGGAGTTCACAACACAGAATAGAAACCAGCCTTGTCCAACTGGTGGCCTGCAAACTGAATCCAGCACAGACAATGAGACAATCCCACCGCATTTCTCCCCAAGCCTTGCAGGAGACACGCACAGTGCAATGGATGAATCATTTCTGCTGGGCCTTACAACTAATGATGGGCACTGCCAGCAAACGCACTGTGAAATGATTAGTAAAATTTCTCTTCATTTGCTGTAACTCTCTCCTTGACCCTTTTTCCAGATATGGGATGGGGTTACCTGTCCACCTCCTTTTGCCCAGATGTGTGCAGCACAGCAAGCTGCATTGCCCCATCCCTTTTCCCGGCCAGCACCATTGCCCTTCTCCCCTCAGCAGGACTGCTGAACACCCACAATCAAAGTCAAGAGGTGACAGATGACCATGAGGACTGAATCTCCATTCTCACAGCAACGATGACAGTCCCCAAAAGACAGCCTTGAAGTGCAGCTTTCACTGAGTAAATCCCAGGGCTCTGGAAAGAGGCTGAGGAACACTAAATTTAGTAAAGAAACAGAGACCCTACAACTCCTTATTGCTCCACCCCTGTCTGAAAAGTTTAATAGTATCAAGGTACTTGCTAGAATCATAATAGTTATTCCACTAGCAGTGCAATGAAACAGTGTGTTTATGGGGTCAGCCAGGAGGTATGGAGACTCCAGCGTGGACAAAGTTGGAGAAATATTAGAAAAATAAATGTGAGAGGATGAACCATAATGAAAACTAACAGAACTTACTTTTTTTTTTTCTAAATGGTGGACCTCACGGATCTAGATTTCACAGTGAAGCATCTACAGATATGTGCAATCATTAGGACCCTAGGTCGGGCCCCCAGACTGAACTTTTTGGCATAAATTTCTGTGATTCTCATTTATCCAAAATTTGTCAGATCAAAACTTGTTAATAGTATTAGTGCTTTGGAAAGCACAGTGTCTCCCAAGCTGAGCACCATCCCAGCACTGTTTGCATCACAGACAACCCTCCTTCCAAATCATTAATAAGGATCTTAAGCAAAAACAGTTTAACATTGTTCCCTACTGCTCCCCTGAGGTATCTCCCACCAAGTGTTGGCACTTATTCATCACTATGTGTTTCTTGTCCCTCCAGCCTGTTTTCAGTCAGTCTTATAATCTTCATCTCCAGTCAATTTAAATTAATTTTTCAGCTCAGTTTTTGTGAAACAATACAATAATTGCCTCAGTACATGAGCGGACATCTTATTTACACAAATTAAATGACCACATTCTTTTCATCTACTTGGTCTGCAGTTGTATCAAACTAAGTGACTAAGTTACGTCTGGATTTGCTTCTTAAAATGTATGCGTGTGTCATGCATGTTCCCTTTCAATGTAAAGTTAACTTGTGTAGAGGGTCGGCATACTTCCTACATGCCACTAAAGGAGTTGAGTTAATAACTAAAGTGTGCTCTGAGTCACACAGAAAACTCAATAAACTCTTCTTCACTGGGGATGAGGTTTCTTTAACTGCTTACAGATTTACTTTGTTTAGTATTTTCTCCGTTATTCTGTTACGACAAAATTCACCCCTTTTCTTTTTCCATCATCTCCATTCTGTTTTGGCAACTATCTTGAGGGCGAGCTAACACATACATGGCTCCATGTGAATGCTTGGCACAGCAAATTCTTCTTCTTTCCTAATTTAGACTGTTTTACTAGAGATGGAAGCCAAAGTTATTGGATACTTACTCACTCTTTTAATGACTGCTGTTTATTCGTAAATATCAATACAACATATTTTCCTCTGTCTTCTGGTTCTTGTTCGATTCTTCTGTTTTTCAGAGATAACTGTATGTGAGCCAGCTCCTTGACTAATTGCAACAAAAACATAGTGTGCAGATCTGGTTTCCCAAGTTTTATTTCTAAGATTTTCCTGTTTCCCATATCCCTGAAACTCGTCTCACAGAGGTTGTTTTCTGCCCCATTCACAATGTATTCAGTTAATGTTAGTGTCAAGAGATAGCACAGAGATTCGGTAAATCCAGCAGTACTGACTTCAAGTTCTCATTCTGTGGGGCTTCCTAATGCTGTTAGACAGTTTGAGGTCTAAAACGGGATGAAAGGAGACAAGGCGAGGTAAATATGTCACTTCCACTCACAGCTCTGCTTATGGATGCTTCCCAACTTGGTGAAAGTCAACTAACCCACAGGAACAGCAGTAAGGTATCTTGGCACATGAAAAAGTTAGTGCCTAGAGCCACTCTTTGCAGAGATCAGAACTTTTTTTTCTACCACATATAATGGGGGTCACCCTAGTAATAAGAACAGGATTCTGGATCAGTTTAATGTCTGAGTCATCTACTTTTTGTGATTAAAAGGGGGGATCAGGGTCTTGAAAAAAGAGCTCTTCATTTCTTTATGTCATTCCACTAAATATAAATGTGAATGTCCATCAGCAGAAATGAAATAGCTGTTTCAACAGAGTTCCACACCCACCCAAACACATCTACCCAAACACACCCACCCACACCCACCCAACACACACCCATGCAAAAAAAAAGCCAAACATCTGAGCAGGAATCATAGAATTGCTGGGGTTGGANGAAAATGACATAAAATGAAGAAAATTAAGTGTCCTCTCCAAGGGGCCCTACCCTTTTAAACAGACAGACTTCTCCAAAGAGTGTTGAAGAGAACAGCTTGTTCCAGCTGCCCTGTGACTCAGACTGGCATAAATGTAATATATTACATTTCAAGTGTAATATATTACACACAGGGCAGTTCTGGGACAGCAAAAATAGGGAGAAAGGAAAGGCCAAACACTGCCTTGGTTCAGAAGATATGAAACTCTCAAGTAACTGAACACCAGGCTATTGAACATCTCCGGTTCTCTACCATATCCCACCAGACAACGTGTTTACTGTACACTATGCAAGTGAAGCCCAGAGATGATGGTAGACAAGTAGGAGCCTAATGGTCACAACTGTATCTGAAACACTGATATCTGAAAACCTCATCACTCACTTGGGTTCTGAAAAGACAGCTGAGTGCATCTGAAGATGTGGAGATCTTCAAAATGACCAGTCCCTTAGGGAGCTTCAGGCTTGGGCTGGGGATCCTAAGAGGGGACCTCAAAGAGACTCAGTTGTGGAGTCCAGCAGTGACTGTTTGATGAGATGAGAAAAGCAAGACAAAAAAGATCAAAATGGACTAGATAAGTCTCTTGATATCAGCATCTGTGACTCTTTTGCTATCAGCATTGTGACACTGAATTATTTGCCTCTGTTGTCTTGACTAAGACCTATTGAAATGAGGAACAGCACATCTCAGGCAATTTGTTAAAAACACTTCAAGTCTCCGAGTGATGTTAATGATCACCGACTGAGGGTGGAGTGCAGCAAAGTGGATGGCATGATGAACGGCAGATGACAAACATCCACCTTTCTGATGAACTTCTATCTGTGCACTTCCATGGACTCTCAATACACCTCATCACATCCTGCTCTTTACCTTACCCACCTTCATCACTCTCCTGGGAAGCATCCTCATATTTGTTTTTTAAATACAGATATGAAACAGAGAGGGAATAAATGGCTTATCTAGTGTCATCCAGGTCTGCCCAGGTCTCCAGCAGTGGTCTAGGCAGAGACCTCCATCACTTGTGCTTTTGAAGCTGCAGACGAATCTTACGGCTGGTTGGTCCTTAAGAATGTACTCAGCCTCTGCTTCTCCTTTCCCTCATGACAGCCTCTACGTCACCAGACATTGCAAAACCTGTCACGAGGAGGCAGAACAGTTAAGGGCATGAGTACCAGCGTCAGACCTTGTGAAGGTGCTTCAGGTTTGGTGTATGTGCTCTAGGAGCTGACAAATTTAGACACTCAAGAAGATTTTTGCAGAAGTATTCACAGAGACAGCCTGTCTCCACCTGTCTATCAATAATGCTCAAGTGTCAACACTTCCAGGCAAGGATCTTAAGAAGCCCTCACCTGCTATAGGGTTGCTAATGGCCACTATCCCTGTTTCATAAATGGGAAAAGTCAGGCACAAAACAGTAAAACAATTCTTCTGCAGTAACTCACAGATCAGAGCTGGAATTAAAAAAAAAA
>VXBO01012413.1:242232-328343 GCA_013400135.1 Rhinoptilus africanus
AAAAAAAAAAAAGTAAATACTGGGTCAAGTATCCTGTATTATCTACAAAGTTATCAAACCACTCCTCTCAGAGTTTTCTCTTCCATTCCCTCTCTGTCAGCCCCACCTTCCTCCAATCGTCGATCATTTCTCTCTTTGCTATTGTCATTTCCCTTCCTGTAGTCTTTCCCACTGTCTCTCTCCCAGCCACGATCCCTTCCTCCCAGTTCTGCAGCTTTGCCTCGGGTCTTTCCCTAAATTTCATTGCATTGGACCATCTCCCTAGGACCAGAGCTGTTTCTCAGGAGGAAAACATGCAGCTGTAGGTGCTGGAAAGTAGCCAGCGGACTCCCCGTCCCCCCTAGCTATGCTGCAGGAGGATGCTGAGTGACTATGTCAGCAGAGAGAGCAGAGAGAGGCCTTGGCTGCCTGTTCAATTCCCTGGACGCAGCCCTTAGTCACTGGAAAAGGGAACTAAAGGAGAAAGGTTGCTCCCCCTGGCCTCACCCAAATGATATTCCATCCGGCATAAGGAGATGTTGACAGAAGGGCCTGTGTGTTACCACAGATGAGAGATTCTTGGCTAGTAGAAATGCACCTCCACCAGTCAGCTCCACTCCAGCAAGAGGGTAGACAACTATCCGAGGCTCCTGCTCACCCACAGCCAGAAGTTGAATGCAGAGTATCTCAGTCTGCTCAGAAAAACGGCTGTCAGGTGGAGCAGAGGGAGGGCACGGGCAGCTCCCTTATGCTATGTGGAAGGAACAAGGATGAGGAATGGGTTTATTTATGGCACTGCTGCTCTGATCTGAACACGCAGGCGTTTGAAAGTGTACAGTTTTCATGTTAATTTTTTTTTAAACCCAGGAGGAAGGGTTGGACTTACCACTTGTGAGCTTATCACTGACCTGCTCCTTGGGTCTATTAATCTATGACATCCTCCTCCTCCTCCTGCATCCCTCCCAGGATAAACTTCATGAGCTAAACCTAATTACACACTTTACATTGCTCTCAGGACGCACAATGGGCAGATAATGGGACTAGTACAGTATGCAACCGCAGGGAAATGGGTTTCAGCAGAGCACAGGTACCCTCCTAGCCCCCCTTCCCAAGCAGCGTGTCTCCAAGTGATGAAATGCAATGCTATCAAATGTCATGACAGAAAGAACGAATAAATAAAACATGAGGGTACCTCTTTAAAAATAAATGTTGCTCCGTGATCTTTTTCCCAGGAGAGTGAAGTTTCCAGTGTGCTAGCTCTCTCTGCGTGTGGTATCACATACTGCATGGTCTGTTCCCTATAAGCTCTCAACATATGCTACGAATCTGCCTCTGCAGTACAAGTATCCTAAATCAGATGCTTATGCCGCCTTCTGATCTTTTGCAGTCACACGTACATACATGGGGTTTTGCCACAGGCTATCCATCATTTCTCCCTTTCCAGCATCTGAAATGCATGACCCACAATTTGGTTTTATGTATGTTTTACCGCAGTTTCCACATAATCACACAGGAAACTTTAATTCTCACCTTATGAGGCCAAGCACAAACACGTAACGCCGGACACGGGCTGCAGTTCTAATCCTTGTCTTTCAGACTGTATCTCCGATCACCGACAAGCTGTATTTCTTACAACGGACAGAAAAATATATGAATGAAATTCCATTGCAAGCAAAGCCTTACCCCTCACGACCAGTTGTTCACCTGCATCCTTTTCCACATCTTACCTCAAAGTAAAGCCTAAAATCATCAGGCAATTGCTGCCCTCTGCCTCTGAGCTGATTTCAGCTCATTTCAGCTGTGGATTAAGCACAGTGGTGGTGCACGAGGTCCATCACTGCAGCTCAGACAGCTCTGCAAAGGCGCACATCACCCCGCAATGACCCAGGGCACGCTGCAAGCTTGTGTTGCACTGGGCCAGAGTTGGGGATGGATAAACAGGTTCTCCGCATACAATATTTTAGGCTAAAAGGCCAACCTCTTACGCAGGCCAGAATACAGTGATGAAGTAGGTACAGATTTCCGGTGGGCGTCAAGGAGAAGCAGCCTCATCCACTGCAGTCCATCGTGTCTCGAGGCTGACTTGCCCCTCTCAATCCTCCCTCTCATCCTCTTCTACTCAATTTGCCGGGAATTCACCATGCCTGGCCCCTTCCCCATCCCAGACCACAAGCGGGCAGACACAGCTGGTTGGCATCATCCACCTTCCAGCTGCCTCTGAATAAGGGCCCCAGAAGAAAAAGAGGCTGTAGGTCACCCCAGCCCCTGGCTTATTGCAACCACCTACCAGCTGTACAAACCCTCCTGCCTCAGGGACTGACAGGATTTGGCACAGCGCTCACCAGAATGGTCCTGTCGGTACACACGCATGTTAAACACCTCGCCGAGTGATCCTGATTCAACAGGGCTCACCCGCTGCCATCTGACATCACGTTACACGTGCCTCATCCCCTACCATGGCACGTTTCTGTTTACGATGAGGGAATGTGACTCTTCCAGAAGGGCATATCCCAAGCACAGGGAGCCTTCCAGTGGGGATATGCCCTCTTGGTTGGATCACACATTCACAGAATCACAGAAAGGTAGGGGTTGGAAGGGACCTTCGGAGATCATCTAGTCCAACCCCCTGCCAGAGCAGGGTCACCCAGAGCACGTTAGACAGGAGCACATCCAGGCAGGTTTTGAGTATCGCCAAACAAGGAGAATCCACAGCCTCCCTGAGCAGCCTATTCCAGTGCTCTGCCACCCTCAAGGGAAAGAAGTTTTTCCTTGTTGAGATGGAATTTCCTATGTTCCAGTTTGGGCCCGTTGCCCCTTGTCCTGTCGCTAGGCTCCACTGAAAAGAGTCTGACCTCAAGATGCCAAGTCTGTGTGCAAGAAGATGGAGATTTTTTGTCTCTCTGGAAAGGGACTAGCCGGGAAGCAGTGACAAGGAAATGGTCTTGTACAGTACCCCCCCTGTGCATGGAGCAGATGGCACAGAGGCAGTGGAGAAACGCAGGAAACAACCAGTTGCAATTTAGGCACAAGCCATTTAATCTGCTTCGAATACAGGCTCTGTCACCTTTCAGCTGGGGCTGGAAAACGTCAGGTCTGCTCTGCCTGTCGGGCTTTGCGAATTTGTATATTCTGAACTATTGCCAGGAGTAACTTTGTGCTGGAGGGCTGAACGCTGGGCCCTGTGCAACACACCAGTAAGGCAGTGATTTATCCATGGAGGAGGGCAGCTGGGGAAATTCCCTCCCACTCTAAACTATTTCTTGGCTCTTTACATTAGTTATCAGCCCTTGGGAATATAGTTTCCTCTCTCCGTACTCTTCTGTGGTCTGCATTATCATTTGCTAAATACTAGCACGTGCTATTTATCATGAGGTCCGCAACCCTCGTCCACTCCAGGGAGTTTGCAACTAAGTCAGAGCAATAAATTTTCTGATATTCTATGGGGTTTATAGCTCTAAGAGGCACACAGCTGAAATTATTATCTCAGAGCCTTCAACCCCTAATCTCACAGTGAAACCTTTGTCACCCAAGGCAGGGAGGATGCACACGAACGCAGGCTGTTTATACTCACAGCAGATTCAGACTCAGGCTCCAAGCCTGCTTACTAATAATGATGATTACTTTGGCTCCACTGGTTTTATAACATGTTTGAAAGGCCCAGGGAAACCACATTACCTGCAGCTCCCTTTCAACAGCATGTTTGGTTCATAAGAGCTGCTAGGCAAGCAAAGGAAGCAGGGTGTGTTTGTGGACTGGGAATCAGTTATAATAACATCATAGTGACCAAAATGCACACCGTGGTCCACAATTACTGCTGTTCCTCGGTGTTTATTGCAGAACAGAATCCTCTGAGACCTGACTCAGAACCTGTTGACTCCACTGAAGGATTTGCAGCAGGTCCTAGGACCCGCTCAGACAAGACATCATCCCTTACTGACCTCCTTTGCCCAGCATGTTTGGGGAGTTTTGTCTTTCTCCCTGCAATAGCCACTAAGAAGGAATTCAAACCTTGACTAGAAAGGTTACTCCAGCACCTCCTCATTTCTGAACCCCAAAGCCCGTTTCAGACTCATTCCTGGTTGATGACTAGAAATGCTGGCTACAGGATATGATCCCAAGCACCTTCAAAGCAAATCAGAGTTCAGACTGAAGTGGTAACATTTAATAAAGAATATAAGGGTTTGGGGCTTTTTTTATTAAAGAAATAAATTAAATTCTACTTGAATGTACATGTCCAAAAGAAACACTGGTCTGAGGAGCCTGTATTTTTCAGTTATCAAATTATCCCAGCTTGCTTTCTACCGCCAATGTAAATAATGGTGCATGTTGTCCAATAACTTCTTTTTCCTTACAAAGAGGCAACATCATTAGAGTACATTTGGAGTACTGCGTGCAGCTCTGGAGTCCTCAGCACAAGAAGGACATGGACCTGTTGGAATGGGTCCAGAGGAGGCCATGAAGATGCTCAGAGGGCTGGAGCCCCTCTGCTGTGAGGACAGGCTGAGAGAGTTGGGGTTGTTCAGCCTGGAGGAGAGAAGGCTCCGGGGAGACCTTATAGCGGCCTCCCAGTACCTGAAGGGGAAAGATGGGGAGGGACTCTTTATCAGGGAGTGTAATGATAGGACGAGGGGTAACAGTTTTTAACTGAAAGAGGGGAGATTTAGATTGGATATCAGGAAGAAATTCTTTACTGTGAGGGTGATGAGCCCCTGTCCCAGGTTGCCCAGGGAAGCTGTGGCTGCCCCATCCCTGGAGGGGTTCAAGGCCAGGCTGGATGGGGCTTGGAGCAGCCTGGGCTGGTGGGAGGTGTCCCTGCCCAGGGCAGGGGCGTTGGAACTCGATGACCTTTAAGGTCCCTTCTAATATAAACCATTCTGTGACTCTATGATTAGTAGCAGAGAGGAGACATCCTCCTGCCCTGAATATACTGGGTACACAGAGCAGCTGCTGCTCTCTGAGAAGGGGAGCCCAGGAACAGGAGAAGAGGAGACTTGTTGAGCAGCTGAGTTGAGCATTTGTTGAGCATTTTCCATGTGCGGAGGGAACAACTGGCTTTAGCAGGCTTTGCTTTGCCAACATTATGGCAACAAAAACAAGAGAAAGAACTGGACAAAAATATTTGAGAACAGCCTAAGAGCAAAAAATGGGGTGGCTTCCCCTGCAGCAGCAGGGCACAGCCCTCTCCTCTGTCCCTCTCTTGCTCTCCCACTATCACCGAAGCCAAGGCAGAAAATGCTCCCAAGATCAGGGTTCGCTGGCCATTCCCTGGCAAGATTCACTCTCCATCACACAAGGGACAGACTGCCTCAACATTTCCCCTGTAAGAGATTGTTCTGGAATCCCATTGCACTTTCTGGCAGGAAGACTGTCCTGATCTGGAGCAGGGATGTTTCTACGTATGCCAGGCCCCTGAATACAGTAGCCTGTTATACTGAAGAATAAACAAAGAGGGACTAGAAGAATAACGATCAGTAAACTTCCTTGATCTGGAGGTCAAACCCAGGGCATATCTATATTAATAGACTCAAGGGCTCAAGCACTGGCTTGCAATTGTACACGTGCTGTAACTAACAAAATTCCCAGAGATATTTTGGCCTGTGCCCACCCAAACAGCACGCTGGCATGGCCCAGGGGACAGCACAGCCAGGGGACCTTTCACTGCAGATAGCTTGGGTATAGAGAGTTTCTCTATTTAAATGCCTTGCCACTTGCCCTTAGGGCCAGAGAAGGTTTTTACTGCGCAAGTGTAGCCCACAGGGACTCTCTCCCAAATGCAGTTAAATGTCCAAACTGGTGCAGAGCAGCATCTGTTGTGGTGCATAGGGGATGCCTGGCAGGTCGTAGCTGCCTCCTCGATGTATTCAAGCTCATCCCCTGCCCTCTCTGCTGCCTGGGAGACACAAAGGGAGCTGAAGATGCTGGGGGCTGCGAGTCGGGGAAATTCCCACATCACGGGAATGTCCTACAAGTGGGCACCAAGTCAACACAAGTAGCTCCCAGGACACGTCCGTGGTGCAGGGACAATGGAGTGGCCAAGCCGTGGCACACTGCAACACATCAGCTGGCAGATGGTGCCTACGGGCTCAGAGCCAGCTGGAAAAGGCTCTAACTGGGCTGTGCTGGCTTCTGCCAAGATCAGGGCTGGGTAATCCCCGGAGAGCCTCCCAACTGCAAGTTGTAAGTGGAACCTGCATGTGCTAAACGCTCTCCTTCACTGGAGAGAAGAGAGTTCCCCTGTGTTACTGGGGGTGTTCACGCCACCAGAGGGGCCCTGGTCCTTTCTCCAGGTGACACAGGTTATCAAAGCAAGTGGCTCCTTGTCCAGCCAGAACATGTCCTCCAAATCACGCAGGACCTCCCATGCTGTCAGGGCAGGTTTAGATTGGATATCGGGAAACACTTTTTCACTGAAAGTGTTATTAAACATTGGCACAGGCTGCCCAGAGAGGTGGTGGATTCCCCATCCCTGGAGGTGTTTCAGAAAAGGGTAGATGTGGTACTGAGGGACATGGTTTAGAAGTGGTTTTTGTCAGGGTGGGTTAATGGTTGGACTTGATGATCTCAAAGGTCCCTTCCAACCTCAGCGATTCTATCATTCTGTGACTCTATGATTCTATGCTTGAATAAGGCTGTTGGGGTAAAACACCCCCAGGCACGTGCAGCTATGCCATGGTCACCGGCACCGTGGCACCGCAGGGTGCACATAGGACAGCCGGGCAGTCAGAAGGCAGGAGGGTTACGGAGGTGCCCACAGCTCTGCTGGTGTCACCCCAGCTGCTTTTGTGTGGACAAATATCCCACAGAGCTGGTGTGCAAAATATGGACCTGCCAGAGCACTCTGCATTACTACAGTGCATAAAGATCACCAGGAGCTTTTGACTGGTTTAGAAGTGGTTTTTGTCAGGGCAGGTTAATGGTTGGACTTGATGATCTTAAAGGTCCCTTCCAACCTCAGCAATTCTATTCTATGATTCTATGATTCTATGACTGTGGAAATTTTATATTCTTGAGTTTGCATTTCTGGATGTAAATTATCGTATTTTCCATGTTATAGACTCTAGCCCTAACCCTAAACCTTTGCTTCTGAGCTGGGTAAGTTTCCACTGAAATAAAAAGAATGGGAAAGTTTTTCTTTTATCACTAACTGGGAAAAGGAAATGCCCTTCAGAAGGACATGGATTCCTTTGATGTCTCAAAATAGAGAAGAGGCTCTTTGCTCTTCTCTGCCATAAGGATAACACTGCCATGTCCATTTTGGGGATTCGCTGTTTTCAAAGATGGCTAAAAACAAGAAATAAATAGCAACACTCGCCTTCTCTCTCTTGCATTCTTACTGTCCTCCACAAGGACAGCTGCCAGGACAATGAAACTATATTAGGACCACTGCATCCCTTAGAAAAAGATAAACCCTTCACAGGGTTTCATCCTTGCTCAGTGACGAGAAGTTGGGGAGTCAGCATTGGATTCAAACACCTGTATTTCAGTGTCTGCGATGTAAATGTCCACATGGTTATTAAGTGTGTGAGTTCCCATTATCATCAGCAGGGATCTCGCCTTTACTGTCTGAGAATAATTCAGCTGGTCAAATACCCATGATCCTGTTAAACATGAGTGTCCAGTGCTTTCCAAAGTCCCTCGGCTGAAACATCAAAGACAGGATGTGCAAATATTAGGCAGGACCTATAAATAAATCAATATCATTATGTGCATATATAAGTGCAACTCAGCTCTAGGTATCCAGTCAGTACAAAACCAAGTCTCCTTGGCTCACCAGCTACAACAGGAGTTTTGATATCTCATCGACCTCTACACAGCTACATGCAGTACCAGAATCAAAAACTGAATCCCACCCTGCAAAACTGGGCACAAACCCATTGAAGAACAAGAACCCTTCAGAAGAGACATTATTTCCCAAAAGCAGCTATTATTGAAATACATACTGAATTTTTGTCTTTTCTAGTAATTACTAAGATATGAAACTGTCAAAGACTAGTAAGTTTGCAAAGAAAAAGACTTGAAGCAGTTTAGTAAACTTATAATCAACAACGTGCTAGAACTTCATTTAAACATAATGAGGTTTGAAGACTCAGGAAATTAATGACAAACAGTTGTTGAAAACATGTAATTTTGTAGAAAACACATTCAAGGTAAGAATTAGCCGACCTAACTTAAGATGTCAACAATGCAGATATTCACACTTGGTGTAGTCACCATGGGTTCCTTTAAAAACAAAAGAGAAAAATAAGCACTTGTAAGGTACCTGAGATATCAACTTGAAAATGAGATGAACTGCAACCTAGAAATGCCTATTCCTTTTCATATACTGAGTACAAAGGGAGGCCAGCATATCTAGTCCATATGTAGCTGATTATACTGAAGACAGCTACATCTGGTCAGTATTAGAGCGTGTTTAATAACATACCTATGTGCAACTGCATTCCTACCCAGATCAATATATCTGCACACTCACTACTCCATCCCTCTACTTACACTCAAGATTGCATCCACTGCTAGGCCAAACCTTTAGTCTTGAACTTCAAAAGCATCTGTAGGCTGGACCCGGCTACACTGAGATCTACGGCTCACTTGGTAAGGTCCCTCAGGAAAACACAACTCACCAAGCCAGGACAAGACACCTGAGACGCAGCAAGAGACATGGCATTCCCTCCAAGAAGTCTGTAGAGGAGTTTTTACAGAGAAACACAGAGGAATCATGACAAGTCCCTTCACTTAGGAAAATACTTTTGCCCTAACCAAAATGTCACTGACAATGATTGAATGCATTTCCTTGAATAAAACCTATCTGCTCATGACTTCAGGAAACACATTTACAAAGAGCCACCATGCCAACAAATAAAGCAGTTCGTACGATCCTGAATTCAAGAGCGAGCCAGCCTTGCATATGTAAGGCGCTGGTGAACCTTTTTGCAGTCTGGGACAGGTAAATCATTTCTTGCACCAGTTTAACTTGAAAGTCAAAAAGCCTGGCTCAGCTATGAGTGTGTCGGCATCCCAGGGTATGGGGCGCAGTTTCTTGGCCAGCTGCAAAAGGAAGGTAAGTCAGTCATCCAGATCTATAAAGCAGCAACTTGCACTGTTATTAGAAGCTTGCCTCCCCATCTGGAAATTAAATGCAAACATGTGCATATGCCTAAATGCTGCTCAAGAGAAAATCGCTACCCTGACAATGCTGAATGGGAAAAGGAAGCAAAGAAAAACAAAAAATACAAACCAATATTTGTGCCTTGCCCATTTCATTTTCTTTACTGTCAAAGGCACCCTCATTTTTAATTAAGCGTAACTTAGGGGGAAAAGAATGATGAGGTGAGAAAGGAGAGAAAATACATTTGTTTGTTAATACTGTAATAGGCTAAGAAACATCTGACAGAAAATCTACATTACACATGTTCCAATTCCAATTTACTAGGTGCTGCAGTCCACTCAAAAAAGAGTCACAACACAGCACCGACATCCTATACTTCATTCTTCACTGATACCCAAGGCATCTGCAGAAGGTTTTGATAATCTCTAATAGCACAGAGGAGCAAATTTGCCTTTCTGACTTGTGGGAATCAGGTACAGCTTTCACACAGCAGAAGTCAGACCCTTTGATCAACATACAGCACGTTAAAAAATGTGTGTTAGTATGTAATCCTGGGATAAATCCTGGATGGCTTGGTTTCCTCACTGAAAAAACATAGGGGAGAATTTAATACCAGCTATTTTTCATAGTAAGAATTATAACAATACTTCAGAAGAAACAAAAAAAAATTAAAGAGAAATGTGAGACAGTCATTGAATTCATGACTGAGTGAATTATCGTGACAACAATGGATATGTCAGGCACGAGCTTAACACCTGATCTTTCCAAAGCTTCATGTCAATAACTTTCAACAACAACTGTAGGCACTGAAAGCAGAGACTCGTCACATCTGTATGCTCATGTCTGCACTAGATGCATATACTGAAAGCCAAGGAAGGTGGTGAGGCTGCTCTTCTCTTGTCCCAGATGCTGAGCAATCAGCCCTAGGACCTCCAGCCTAACCACACGAGGCAGGAGGAAGCCAAGCGACTGCCCAGTACCAAAGAGCTGGTGACAAATCAGGTCTAAGAAGAAAGCCTCCTGGCCTTGGGCCAGCATCCATCCACTGCACCATGCTAACTACCACGCCTGTCCAAAAATAAAAAGGCAACACTTGTTGATAAGGAGGAGGGGCAAGAAATGTGGTAGGGTTTTGCCCTTTTATGCGCTGATCCATTTTCTTTCCAATTTTTTGTGTACCCCTGTAAAGAAGGCATTTCTTGTCTATTCCAAGAGGTGTCCTTTTCTTCTAAAGGGAATACTACAAGAATTTCGTCAAAGCTTGAGGTAAATAAATATGATCTAGGGACTAGAGTGTGAAAGTCCCATCTACAAATTGGTCCTTGACACATACTCCCCAGGTCAGTGTGAGCTATAAGAATCCAGGATGAGGCAACTTTTGACCAGCTAGGGAACAGGTCTGTTGGACTCCAGATGGAGCTGCATACCAGGTATCTTCCTCTCCCTCAGGCTTTGACTTAGACTGAAATAAAGTGACACTCATTCAAAAAAGAGACCTCCAAGTCCCTGTCCTCACTCCTTCAACTTCTTCCCCTGAAGGCACCGACACCAAGGGTCCAGCTGCTTGGATTAACCAGCCTCCAGAGTCTTTGCAGGCAGCTGTGAGATGGCTTTTAAAGATAAGAGATAGCCCAGGGTGGCCTCATGGGTTAGGAATTTAGTTAAATATCTTCTAAAGGGATTTAGTAGGATTTGCTTCATTGTTTATATTATGCAGTATCAGTCATCCTTAAGGCCCCAGGCCTTTGTATTAGTCAGGCTGAGAACACAACTGGCCAGCAAGGGATGCTGATACTGTCCCCCATGATCCTGTTATTCCCCATGCAGAAGTGTTTCTCTATTCTGACATTCAGAAATTGATACTTTCCTTGGCTTAGTTCACCTAAACAGGGGAAAATAAGTGAAATACTGAGCAGCAGGACACTTGGGACTGAAACTCTAGAGAGAGAGTCAGCTTTTCTTCTGGAATACTGGTGCTAGTACTGCACGATGCCGAAACAACAGCCGTTGCTGATATACAGCAACGAAATTGTAGGTCTCTGCTGGCCCCCAGGGGAAAAATAATCATAAGCCAGCTCAGTTTTTGTTAAAAGATACAGGTAATTGTGGAAAAGAGCAACAAAAAGACAATTGAGCGACTGGACAGGTTGATTTATGAGGAAAGATTAAAGGAGCTGAACGTGAATGGCTTAGCTAAACAGTGACTAAAACAGGACACAAAAAGTAGCCACTGTCAACAGTATTTGAAGTGTCTGTCTGAAGGGGCATTAACTGTTTGGGTGCATACATTTTTAATCAATGGAGGTCATGGAAAAGAGGTAGGAAAAGTAGACGGCAGCTGAATGTTTAGGAAAATTTCTTGCAGATCAAGACTGCTGGGGTGTAACTCTCATGGAAATCTCCTCCCCACTGTAATTGAAGGTGGTGTGCCCCCAGAAGGCCACCTGTACTGAGCAGACATTACCTAAGGAACTTTCTGGGGGCCTCTACTCTTAAATGCCTCACTGGCATCCCCATCTCTAAGCACCAGTGCAGGGATGACCAGACATCAAGACTGTAAAAGCCCATTCCAAGACCTCCACATAGTCAGAAGATAAAATGTCCATGCTCTCAGCCTCAGAGATCAAGCAGGAATGCAAGAAAATGTCCAAAATGGGGGCAAAGAGTGGTCCTCTGGACTTGTGTTATAACACTGAAGTACGAAACGGGGCTGGGCATGTGCCTGGGTAGTGTGAAGACACAGAGATGTCAACCTCTACGCCCTACCATCGCTTTGCCTCTCCCAGTCGAGAACTTGAACTGGAACAAGAGAAATGAATGGAACAAGAGTGTGGCTAGCATGTCGAGGGAGGTCATCCTCCCCCTCTACTCTGCCTTGGTGAGGCCCCACCTGGAGTGCTGTGTCCAGTTCTGGGCTCCCCAGCTCAAGAGGGACAAGGANTGACACATGGCTAAAGAGACACAGGTTGGCCACCATTAAGCTGTTATAAACCACATAAGTCATATAAGGCACAGCATCCTCCTCCCTGCCTAGTCCATGCAGGGCAGGGGATATTAATGGCTGCCTACTGCGGAGAACCCTCCCTAGTTGGTATTGGCCATGGAGAGCCATAGCTCAATCTCAAAACAGGAAAAAAGTACAAATTATCTCGCCACATCCTGCTGCTTTCTTTTCATCTCATGTGAGAAAGGATCAGGCGGGAAACACCGCATGGTGAAAAGTACACCTGGAGAACAAAGCATGGATCTATTTGTCTGACAAAGTCATCACAGGAGGCATGCACAGGTAAGGCATTATATTGACGGATCTTAGGTTCAGCTCCGATGACACAAACCCTTGCGTAAATGTTGTCTCCACACCTAAAATGAGACTAGTACTTTCTCCCGAAGTCTGCCTGGCCCTGCCTATGTCACCACTAAATTACTCATAGCAGGGCCTCTTCTTAATAAGTGAGCACATTGCACAACAGGAGAGTCCTTGCTGAGGCCTGTAGGCACGACAACACTGTGTAAATCATTAGTGTACTTCCCAGCAATTAAATACACATTTGATGCCCATGTACCTTTCATCAACGGGCTACAGACACCCCTGAGTGGCTGTTACTGTTATTCTATTTCAGCAGCAGCTCACAAACCCCAATTGTACCAAGGGACCCCATCACGGAGGTCGCATATATTTGCATCTTTGGTGGCTTTCACAAAATTGCTATTTATTTCCCACTCCTCCAGTTCACTTTTCATGGTCGGGAACAGGGATTTTCCAAATCCCAGAGAATTTCCTGTTTGCTTCATATTAAAGTGGAGAAAGAGAAGAGAGGGCAGCTAGAAAACGGCAGGTCCATGCCCAGCAGAGAAATGTGCACGTGCTCGCAGAAAGACACCAGCTGTGAATCCTTCTACAAACAGTGCAATGGAATGGCATTTTCTTGATACATTTTGATAAAAGAAAGGCAAATACATATGTGATCCATGCAAATATATCTTAATTGGTCATGGTGCCAAACGCTCCCTTTAAATTTAATCTAATGAGTGTTTCGCTGAGCTGTCAGCAATCTCCCATAGCCTCCAGGCACTAATGAGTTAGCATCAAGGTGTCAATGCTTTTGGCATTAACCTCAATTAGGAGGAGTTAGGGTGAATCAGTGAATGAAGGGTCAGCCATTCATCGCTGAGACATTCCTCTGGCTATAGCCTGCAGTCTCCTGCAGGAAAGGGGCTGGCAGCCCGGCTGCCTACTGCCTTCTCAGTAAAGAAGACTCATACTTGGCAACATTACTGTTAATTACTATATTTGAAACCTGTGCAGGTCTTGACAGGAATGGAGAATCAACAGTAACCCTATTTAATGAAGCTATTCAGTGAGGTTCCCACGGAAGAAAAAAAGTAGCCTATGACAATAAAATGGTAAATATCGACCACTTATTCACGGCCAGAACTTTCAGAAGAACACCATTAAGGGAGTCAGTATGTCAAAGAAAAAAAAAGTCTGGACAGCAGGGTTATGCTTACACAAAAAAAAAAAAAATCACCATATATATAACCCATGTAACCTTAATGCTGCTCCAGTTGTCTCTCTCCAGACTTCCTGAAAGATTTCCTTTAGATATATTAAATTCAGATATCACCTTGCACAATCATTCTCGGGTAGATCTGCTTTTCTGGGGTGAAACCATGGATGGATCACAACTACTGTCAAGGCTGTGCCCTCCCTATTCAAGCAGGGACGGCCAAGCAGGCCCCCACACCTACACCCCCCCCAACCCTGGGCCTGAAATCAGTTCTCCAGTTGGCAGATTGCTGTTCGGACCCCCAGAACATGTGCATATTTATGCCAGAGGAAATCATTCAACAGGCAAATCTGTTTGGCAACCACAAAGGCTTGTCAGCCACCATAAAAATCTTGGTTACGTTACAGTTTAGCGTTACAGTTATTACAATAGAAACTCTGGGTCCATTCTAAAACATTTCTTAACTTTCTAAATTTCTAAAATATATGTATAATACCAGAATGAAAAAAAGTCCTGCCCATCGTTGCCATCACCCATTCCACCAACCACCCTTCCCTGCATCCAGCCATGACTGTAACGGCAGCAGCCCCTATCCAGGAGCATCACACACCACAGAGTGACCTGCAGCAGCCCCTTCCACTCAACGGGAACCGCGCAGCGAGCCCGTGATGCACTTCCCTGTGACTTTTAGACCATGGTCCTTATCAATTAAAACAAAACCAAAATAAAATAGAGATAAAAGGAGCAAAGGCCTCAGGTGCACAGACCTTGTGAACAGTGGGGGTCAGGTGTTGCAGAGCTAACTCTTTATGGGACTCTTCTTTTTTTCCATAGTAGAAGCTCTATACATTTCCCAGGAATGGCAAAGATAGAGGACCACAGCAGCAGGCTTGCAAAACTTGCCTAATTGTAAGGCAGCACTTGTCTTGCAGCTCATTCTGCTTAGGATCATCGTAAAAGTTGTCCTTTGAACTCCCTCTCTGCTTTTTCCAACCCCATCTTCCTTCCTCCCCATCCCCAAGGCAATGATTTTTATCTCCAGGTCTCCATTTCTTCTCTGCAAGAATCAAAGGGCTTTCAAGCCTTTCCTTTGAGGTGACAGCATTACCTGCTCCTCCTCCACCTGAGATGCAGAGCTCTGCTTCCTCAGAATATTTATTTACCCTAATCTGTGTCAGACACAGGCTCATTCTGCCCTGGTAATGAAGAGCTGCTGTGTCTGGGCCAGCCAGGCCAGACGTGTTCGGACTCTTTGGGATGTGTGGATCAGATCAAGCTTCAGTGAGTTGTACAATAAGCAAAACCAAACAGGAGCAGCACAGTGACTGACAGCCTCTGATTACCTACCCTACCAAGCTTCATCTTAAAAATAATCAGGCTGTTTGTGCCATGTCACTCACATTTCACATTCTTGTGCAGTCACTAATGTGAAACCTAAACAGTTCTTTGCCTCTGTAGCATATTCCTCTTTGACGTAGGACGGCAGGGTTACAATAGTCTCTTTTATTAGTAGGTACCTGCAAGACCGTTCGTAAAGTATGTGCCCTGCTCACTTTAGCACTGGTCAGCAAAAGAGATGGCATCTTGCCTTTGCTCTCAGGGAATCCATGATCTCCAACAGATCTGAGCTGTGAGTCCAAACAGAATGAGCTTTGCTGTCTGAGGGGTTTCCTTCTTTGTTTCTCTCTAAGATCCAGGAAACTGCATCCACAAAATTTGTTAAGACAACATCATCAAAGCTGACAAAGTCACAGTCTCCGAAGCTGGTAAACATCAGCCTTAATTTTTGTGCTTACCCACTCTTTAGTTACACTGCTGGATGCTTTTTTAACAGCTTCTATGAAGTACGAGTATTTCTGAAAGTGAGGTCTAATTTTCTGAAAGGAGAAACAAGCTCTTTGCTTTTCCTTCCCCTGGAGGGAAATGTGTAAAATGCTGGAAGGAGGTTCAACAAGTCCGTTCGCTTGCAGGAACAGGCAACAGATGATACATCACCAATGAAGATCTACTCTGCCTGCTCTCCCATACCACCAGCCACAGTCCCTGACACTCTGCAACAAATCTGACCTTGAGAACAAGAGACCAAAAGACTAAAAACTTGAAAGCCAGCCAAAGAAGACAGCAAAACTATCAACCCCATCCTACCTCCTAGAAACATCAAGGGAATTTATAGAGGTGAAATGTGGAAAGTGGACTTCAGTCTCATGCAAATTCAATTAACAGGAAAATTCTTCTCAAATCCAAGTCTGGAGTCTGATATAACCCTGAGCTGGGCTGCAAGACACCAATTTTAGAACTTTTTCAGCACTAACAGTCCTGTCTGGCTACACATAATTTCTCAAGATTCAGAGGAAGAAATCCCCCTTAAGAATTTAAATAAGCATCACATTCATCTCTTACCTGGATAAATCTATGATAATTGGAGAGCCAGTCAAACAGTGGGAGTGGAAACCAATACATGTAAGGAGAAAACAGTCTTATTATCATTATCATTATGTGGCAGTGATAATTTTGACCAAAAGGAGCATTTCTGTAAGAACACAGTGGTTGACAGCCATGGAACCACATGTAGATATCTGCATTGTTGAGCTCCTACGTGTAGATAACAGAATCTCAGCTAAGCACCAGAAGCTCCCTTTATAGTCAGTACAGGAGAACTGTCACTTCAAATATGCAGCTCATCTCTTTCAGGCACCTACTTTAGGATGAGATGATTTGTGCCTCAAAAGCAGCTGTTCCTCTCCATTACCTGTAAATGGAATTTTTCTCAGATGGGAATGTCTACACTATAAATCTCTACAGCTTATGTGTCTGCACTTGGTCAGATGAATCCCACTTCATGAATTTTTCATTATTTGCACTCATTACTTTTTCAAAAATGCACTATAGCTTGAACAGAATCATAGGCTTCATACAAAAATTACTGGACTAATTTCTGTTATCTTAGGAAAATAAGACATAGGATTTGAACAGATGTCCCAAACCATCTCTGAACCAAAATTTGTAACATTAAAAGTAGCCACATAATGGAACTACATTATATCATTATTCTATTCCTTGTGTATTTGGGAAGTCAAACTACGCAGCCATGAATTTAAAATCTCATGTCTGGGAGTTCTGCTTTAGAGTTTCACACAAGCATCCCAGTTAAACAGACATTATCAAACATTATACATTCAGTTTAACATTCCTAGAGCTAGATTGCCTAAAATGTTTACTTGATTTTAAACATCAGTTTTATTTCAACTTTTGAAGAAAGGAAGTTTGCATTATGTATTCTGTGCCTGTCTTTCTCTAGCAAGACCCTGCCTGCATTGCCCTGTTTCAAAAGGGTCAAAATTCTTTTGTGTGTTCTTGGAAGTCTGGAATTGCTCTTTTTCTATTTTTTGCAGATTTTGGATATTGCTTTTTCCAGAAATTGCTTTTTCATAGAAAGCCTTTTTGCAGCGACAAAAATACATTTTCTACATTAATGAATTCATAAATTTAAAGAGCAAAAGGGACCAATGCATTCAACCAGCCCGAGGCATCGACAGATTTACTGCGCAGGAGCTAATGGACGAGAGCACAGTCCCGTTGAGATGACAGGAGAGAATTTGTGCAGCTCCTCAGCCTCCCTCCTCATCACCATCACGAGGGCAACCACCTCAGAGCTCCCTTGTCTAACACAGACCCTGCCTGTAGTCCAACAACATAGAATGTTTATTTAAACACAAGATTTTGGAGAAAACCAGACTGTTTTCCCAAGTACCCAGAGAAAGCAAAGGTCAGCACACCACTCTCACTCCAGACCATCTCCACCCCATCTCATTGACTCCTCTTGGTCTCCCAGCAGCATTAGACCCCACAAAACAATAGCTGCTGTCCCTGGGCTCAGGCTTTATCCTTTACCTGCCCAGTTCTCTCATCGGGATGTGAAGTGCCTGGCCTCTGGGATTCACCTTACTGCCTCATAAAGCAGGATGGCAGGATTATTAATGTGGTGGAACTGCAGGATTTTCCAAGTAATTTATGAGTTACCATGGCAGTTCATTAGCTCTCAGCCCAATGACCCCTTTCCATCATGCATGAATCAAGTAGGAGGCACACAGATCCAAACACACAATGCGAATTCACATCAAAAATACATCCAAGACCACATTTCCTCCATTTTGTCCAATATATGTCCAACAAAGGCACTAAAAAGTCACCATTGATCTGGACCGATAGCCAACCCACTGAAGCACACCTAGACACAAAGAAATTCACAATCCTCATCTCTTTTTCTCTTTTTTTTTTTTCTCATCAGGCTTCTGACTGATGCCTGTACTTAAAGAATAGCAGAGGTTTCCCATTTACAGCCTCCATTGACTGCCCAGGGCGGCAGGTCTGGCGGGACAGTGGGCACTCTGGATTGCTCCCTTGACTTCCAGGGCTAAGAATAAGGTTTCTCTTTACACACAGAGAAGCCCCTCATCCCCACTCGAGGAAGTATTTGAGAAAATATTTAACTTTCATGGTATTTATGCATGGGTCTTAAAATAAAGCACACAAACACTTCCTTGAGCCCAAGTGGTATTATGCACAGGGAAAAAAAAATTAACACAACTTTTTAATACATTGCTGAGTTAGGACTTCAACAGAGGCCAAAAAAATAATTCCAGTATACTAGAGAAGAAAGAGATCTAGAGAATTAAAGGGAGTCTTTGAAGGTAATCAGTGGACAATTAAGAAAAGGAAAAGGTCAGGAGCATGATAACTTTTATCGGCAAGTACAAAACCACTAGCAAACTACCTGCAGAATACTACCTGTACAAATACAATGCTTTTTACTAAAGAAAGAGAGAGACAAGGAGATGGAGGGGGAGGGGAGGGGAGGAAGAAGAGAAAGAAAGACTTCTATTAAGTCTCTATGGCATTGTTTTTCTCAGTTGCCTTAATACTCCTTTATTTGCAGTTATCCTCTAAGAGTTTCAAGGTATTTTAAAGAAAAGGCAGAGTTTAAATTTTTGTATCTCCCTCTAGTTAGAGCTGCCACACTCCGAAAGCAATCTCGCCACTTGTTATGTGCTTTCCCAGAATGAACTTGCCTATTCCTTTTAAATAAATCATTAAAGTATGAATTAATGCAGTAATGAGACCCACATACTGGAAAATCCCACCTTCTGCACCATCCCATTAGCTAAACCTGGCTTTGGGCCAAAATTTAGTATTTCGGCTCCTGCCAAGGTTCAGGTTTGGAATTTTTTTATGTCGGAAGATTTTTCATCTGTTGCCTTGGCGGGGCTAATGAGACCCTAATGCACACGAGAGATCGCTATCACATCAAGCTGCCGGTTACTTGCTTGTTTCAATCATCTTGTACATACACGCTAACTTGTAGCATTTCCCTATCTGCTAAGTGATGCCAATAGGCATTTAACGCAAGATGCGAAGGGATATAATATGATACAGAGAACCGCTGACTTGAGACACTCCCACTGGCTGCAGTAATTACAACAGATTAGTCAAAAAAACCCCACAGCTGAGCAAAAAGTTAGACAGCATCTTTACTTAAAACCAGATTCATCAACAAAATTGTGTATGTCTGGCAGGAATTCTCATGTCCAATAAAACACGGAGGCTGGAGGAATGAACCTCCAAGAAATTTGGACATGGCTTAAAGAAATCAAAGCTGCCTCATCCATTTACCTCTCGGAGATCCGGCATAGGGCTCAGCTTCTGCTGCCAAGCCAGAGAAGAGCAGTCTGTATGAGCTGACCTGAGAGATGCTTGCAGATGTTCTCCTGCCAGGACTGGGAGATAAGTCACCGCACTAGCTCTTGGCTAGTCATTGCTCTCCACAGCCAACACCAGCATTACTGCCTGTCACAAAGTCCACCTCAGCAAAAGGGCTGGGATTTCTGGTAACAACACATGAGTTTTCAATTAAAATTACCTTTTGGCACCTCATAACTTACTCCCTCAGCAGATTATTTTTTTCATGAATTGCTATCAGTAGAAGATGTGTTTTTCTCTTTCCAGCCCTCCTCATGCTTTAGCACCAAGAGCAGAGTTCAGCTGCCCTGTCCCCAGAATTACTGAAGTTTCTCACATGGGAAACGTCTGCATGAAGGCTCTCCTACCCACGTCCATCAGTATGCTTGCTCTCCCCACCCCTTCTGAAGCAGCGCAGTGGGTCGGTAACACTGGCTGATGACACACGGCAGTTTTTCTCCAGGTGAGACCACTGACACGGTGGCAGGAGCTATGGCAGGACATTTCTGCCACAGCCAGGGAGTGACAGAGAAGAGCAGGCTGACTGCAGTGCTTGACCTCAGAGAGGGACGAAGTCACCTATTTGAAGCAGCAACAAGAAAGGCCAAAGTGATGCTCAGAGAACCCCTTTTTGTACACCCATCACACGCCCTAAGCTATGCCAGGGTCACCCTGCGTCTTCCACTCCTCTCCAGTGAATAGCAGCAAAGCCGCATCCTGCACTCCAGGGATCGAGTATTTCCAACTGCAAGAAGTGGGGAACAGGGACATGTATCTAGATACAGGTCACAGGAGAGCGCAGTCATGTTTGTTAGTCAAAGCCAGTCCCTTTTCACTCACACAGGTTTTGTGAAAGTAGGAGAACACAATCCCAGGAGCAGTAATGCATGCAGCTTTATGGAAACCCGAAACAAAGGGATACCCAACAGGAGGTTTTCTACACTGCAATTGTTCTCTAAACCATAAGAACGTCAAATTGTTTGGTTTTATCATTTGTTTTTTTAAAAATGCCAGGATTTAGTTCTGTCTGACACAAGCACATGGGACTGGAATTGGATTTCTTGTTTATTTGGTTTTCACATTTTGAAGGATTTTGCTGTTTGCTGGGGAGAAATATGTGTCTGATGAACACAAAATCCAGCTCAGAGACATGTCTGAGATCATGATTTTGAAAAGGAGCCATGGCCACCTCCAAAGGATGAGGCAGATTTCACCCACTAAAAAGCAAAACATGCCATTTTGTGCTTTCAAGTGTGACTCATTTCCTGCTGCAGTTAGGCTATGACTAGGAAACTTAAGGTTAGATTAAGAGATCATGAATGTCTTTTGTAGTGGACTTTGAGACCAAGACCACAATGCCAGAATAAGGCTGCGGAGGCCTTTGAAGGAGATACCGTTTTGGAAATATATCATGGGGCTCTGATTGGTTTTTGAGTTATGTTTTTTGAGTTGAGTTATTTTTAAGTTATGAAGCTCCTGTTTAGTTGTATTGCTATGGTTTTCATCAAATCCCCACGAGGATAAGCTGCTCTCCAGTCGCTTTACAAGAAAAATGATATAACAACATCACCTTCCTCATTAGAAAATTCACAAAGCTTTGCATGGATAGCCTTGCTACTTCTTGCTACAAAATTTCAAACAAAAACAAAGAAACCAAGAAAAAAATAAAAAAATTAACCTTCCTGCCATGCCCGCCAAATGAAACAACAGCCAAGCAGGAGCTCAGAGCTTGATGTTCCTTCATTTCTCTCTCTGCTCTTCGAGGCGCTGCCCATCAGCCATGCTACAGCAACTGTACGGAACACCATTGTGACTCCATCTCAAAAGCCATCTATCAGACTCAACGTGCTGCAGTTACGCGTAGAGACTGACCCACAGACCTGTTGTTGCTTGAGGACACCAACAGCACCTCCTCTACTACATGCTCAGTCGTCTACTCAGCAGATTCAAAACAGAACCAGAATTTCCTCCTCCAGGTGGATGTAGAAAGGAACGGAGAGAGACTGAGCTGTTCCTAGCAACAACTATATAAGCAAAACCCTCAAGCAAATATTTTCAAATATATCAGCTACAAATGACCAAAATGTCATCACTGGAAGAAGACAGACCTCGTGTTGTTTTCATACCGCAGAGCTCGGAGAGGAACATTCTTTTCTCTGTTGCAAAACAAGATGACTCGTGAAGTAGGAGCACAGTGTCTGCTCAGCACCAAGACTTAAGCTCCCAACTGAGAGCTCCGACTGTTTGCTTTTTTCCAAATAACAATATTTTGTTAGGGAAAAGTTGCAATATTCACCTGAAGATTTTGGGAGTGATTTTTTATTAACATCATAGATGGGTATGGATTGGTGATTGTCGTATTCTACTGTACAAAATGAAATACAGAACAAAGTAATGAGGATCCTGCTGATAATGAGGATCCTGCTGATAACCACAACTTTGCTGCAGTCAAATGAGACGGCAGGATGCTAACATTCAGGATGTCAGCATCCACTGAGTGGATTGATTTCACCACCAGATTTTCCTGCCTTGCAGAGGCAGTGTCAAATGGGCTAACAAAATACCATTTCCATATTTTCTGCTTTTTCTATCAAGCCAATCAGTAGAAAAAAAGACAGAATTAAACCACGCAGGTGTTCCACAGAGCTTCCCCTTGTTGACCAAATAAGAATCACCATGAGCCAACTGGAAGTTCAGCAACTTTTTATGTACGATTGCACGTCTTATCGTTCTTATGCACCACTGTTCATCAAACACAAACCCCGATAGAGTTAAATTAAGATAATTTTGTGGCTCACCACAGGTGTAGATGACATTAAGATGCTTTCGGATGCCCGGGTAACAAGGATCTCCAAATTCATAGGTGCTGGCATATATGCTGCAGCTTCTTTTCCCGTGACACCTCTTGATCATGAGTTGGAGAGCAGTAGCCGACTGACACTCTAAAAGGGAAAAAGGAAACCTATTTGTGAATATTCGTCCATTCACACCAGAAATTGCCTAAAAAAAATTACCAGATGCAGACTGTCAGAACACATACACGTGAACTTTCTGTGAGTATTTCAAAATCTTTCTGTTTACATGGGAAGGTGTATCTGGCTCTCAAACTCCTCTAGTAAATTGTAAATCGATGAAAGGAAATTACCAAAAAGAACAATGAAGAATCAGAAATCCACATATATCCATAGAAAAAGGCTGCAAATAAAAGATGGCTTGTTTTCAAAGGGAAAAGGCTCTCCATAATAAAAATAATTCCTTCTCAAATTTATTCTATAAATGTCTGAAAAGACTCTAAGACAGGTATCAATATCTTAATTTTAATGGAGAAACAGAGTCATAGAAAAGTAAAAAGACTAACAGCAGCAAATCAGTGCACAGCATGGAAAAATACGCAGTTCTCAGGAGTCTCACTCCAATGTATTTAACCAGAAACACTACAAGCTTCCCTATAAACTAAAAGACTATCACAAGAACAGAAAATATATTAATACTGCAGTTGTAATATTTCTATGGAATTCCTGTAGGTTTATTTAGCTTTCTGATAATGTAACTCATGACAACAGCATGCAGCTATTACCAAATTCCCACCTCATGGATGTAAAGGAGATGGACATTGTGATCTTGTTTGGGGAAGGGTAAAACTGTGATTTAATTTGGGTGTGTTTTTTTCCAGGTTTTGCTTGTTTCATCTTGAGGGGAAGAGATAGGGAGAGTTTGGGTAGGCTTTTTTAGCCTTTGTTATACCCAAGAGAGTTGTTTCAAGCCACCAACTCTGGCCCCTTTTTGCAGGCAGAGGTGATCGGTGTCCCTGTCTGCTCTTAGAAGATGATGTATTTCTGGGTCTAATGAAGGTTACTGTGAGGTCAAATAACTATAACGTTACCATTTACCATCTAAGTAGAAATATTCTGCTAATGGTGTTTATTCCATGCAACTAGAAATGTCATACTCAGGACTTTAAAATATGCAAAGCTCCAAAAGTAAATATTTACAGCTTTCTGAAGAGGGGAAGCGGAGAGGGAGGTGCTGAGCTCTTCTCCCCGGGATCCAGTGACAGGAGACATGGGAATGGTTCTAAGCTGCATGAGGAGGCGTTCAGACTGGACATGAGGAAGCATTTCTACGGCAAGAGGGTGATCAAACACTGGAACAGGCTTCCTGGAGAGGTGGTCGATGCCCCAAGCCTGTCAGTGTTTAAGAGGCATTTCTCCAATGCCCTTAATAACATGCTTTAACTTTTGGTCAGCCCTGAAGTGGTCAGGCAGCTGGGCGAGATGTCCAACTTCCACCTCCAACTGGAGGTCCCTTCCAACTGAAATATTCCATTCCATTTCCCCCAGTATTACTTTCTATCAAATGGTTTGTGCCTGTTTTCTCAACTAAGGTGAAAAAGATTTGTACAGACAAGTTCTCAAACTTTTAGGTGCTAGACTGAAAATTTGCTTTCACTGTCCAGCCAGGGCCAAGCACAAGGGGAAGTTGACGCGAAGATATTTCTTCGACATTAAGCTGTTGCTAAAAGCAACAGGAAAGCTAGAGAGAAAGGAATACAAACCCCTTTTGTATCAGGAGGCAGAGAAAGGGAAAACGAACCCCAAAAGGTAATGATTGCCAGAACCAGCACAACAACAAAAGAGAGACACAGGAAAGCCACACAAAACTAAGCTAGAGGGCAATATGTCTTTTTTTCTCAAACCAAAGACAGCATTTTATTTCACATGCTGCAAATGACAAAAGAAAAGGGTCCCATGTGAGCGTTTTCATACTGAACCACCCAAACTTCCTTAGGGGATTTTTGATCCAACAAGTGTCAGAGGTTCCAGTGGAAACATCTGGCATGCAGCAATCCTGCTTTATTGCCTTTTTGTCAAATGTCCAGTTAGAGAAACTCATCAAATCTAAGCACTGCACAGGATTTCATGGAGGGCGCCTATTCTTTTTCTTGGCTATTGTTCTCACGCGAAACAGACAGCATCCCATGGCTGTCTGCACAGGGCCCTTGCCTTCCCCGGAGCATGGGGAATTACCCATTACTGCTCCTGTGAGAGACACAACAAGCCTTTTGCATATGTCATCACCAGAGATGGTCAGCCTCTGGGACACTCGTCGTGTGGGAACGAGCAGTAACAAAACACAACCTTAACAAACTGGACTGACTCTTTAGGTGCCAGATCTGTGGATCCAGCACATTGAAAACACTTCTAGGAGTTCTGTCTGTCATACACCCTCACACTAACATCACCAGCTTTTCTAGCCATCACCAGTCATGTCTTGGTATCGAAGACCCCCTTCCTCCTGTGCAGTTCTGAGCAGGCTACGGTCTCCATCCATACTGACTTTAGCAGTGTCACCTGCACTAGGAAACCAAACAGGGTTCAAATCCAGACACACCATTATCCCCCTTGTTTAAGTGCTACTCTATTTCTTAGAACAATTTTGCCACCAAACAGGTAATATAGTCTGAGATATTGCCCAGAGAGGTGGTGGAGGCCCCATCCCTGGAGACATTCAAGGCCAGGCTTGATGAGGCTCTGACCAACCTGATCTAGTGGAAGATGTCCCTGCTCCCTGCAGGGGGGTTGGACTAGATGACCTTCAGAGGTCCCTTCCAACCCAACACATTCTATGATGTAACAGGGCTAGCCCCAATCCTCAGTTTGCAGAAGACCTCGCTGAATATTTTGGATGGAAAGGAGAGGAGCAGGAGCACATGGTAGAGTGTTTTGCTGCATGGACATGAGGTCAGCCAGCCACAGGGACAGGCAGTAGGCTCTTCTCACTATATTCAGTACAGAGTAGCTGATGATGGTAGATGAGCACAATCCTAATGCTCACTTTATCAGCCAGTAGTTCCATCTTTTATTCCCCAGGAGAGGACAGTCTTGCCCATACCACCCACTGAAAACAAGGTGCCATACTATGGGACCCTGCTCTAGCCACTTCGCCAGCCCCACTACCAATACAGATGTCATTTGAGTTACAACATCCAAGCAGAGAGCCTCTCCCATGCAGATCCCTCTGCCAGAGCAGGTCCTAACACTGCAAACCCTACTTGTATTTTAATAGTGCCCAGGTCCAGCCTATGCTGTTTAGCTACTTGTTCGCTGGTAAATGAAAACTTACCCTGGCCCATTCCCTGGCCTTGATGCCAACTGTGGTGGAAGAACCCACATCCATGCTATTAAACACTTTTACCCTCCAAAACAGAGTGGTGGTACCCAGTTCCTGTCCTATAACCAACCTCAAACCATCTTCTGGACTGCCTAAGAGAATGTTAGTTGAGCCAAGGCAACTAACCATGCCATGGACCATCCTACAACTTAAAAGTAGATATTTATGTCCAGTATCTGTGCCCAGGCCCTGGCACTGCTAGTTCACCATGAAAACATGGTAAATATGTAGCCCTAGATACCCAGCTTCTCTGGGCACAGATGAGGCCTCCATATTCAAAAGTATCAGAGTGAAATCCTCAACTCTCCAATTGTCAGGCTGCTCCAGCTCAAGCTGCAATAGCCAAAATGAGCAGAAGAGACTCTCTATGCTTCAATTACAGATGGGGATAAAATCTCCTCACACAGAAAGTAAGGCACTGAGTTTTTTAATGCCTCTTTTACATGGACTTTTTGCGAACCTTAATACTGAAAACACATCCAGGACAAAAGTCACCTGTTGGGACTGCAGCACGTAAACCATACAATAATTTAGTTGGAGGCAATATCTGGAGTCTATCCAGTCCAACCTCCTGCTCAAAGCACAGCCAGCTTTGATGTTACATCAGGTTGCTCGGGAATTTGCCCAGGCAAGTTTTGAAAATCTCCACAGATAAATATTCCCCCAGATCCTTGGGCACCTGTTCCAGGGCTAAACCACTCTCCAAGTGAAGAATTTTTTCCTTGTATCTAATCAGATTTCCATTGCTGCAACTTGTGTTCATTGCTTTTGGTGTTTGTTTGGGTTTTTTTCTGTGCGTTTCCAAGAACATTCTTCTGTAGAGCCATCTATTAGGTAGTAGAAAACTGCAATAAGATCCCACCCTGAGCTTTCTCTTCTTGAGATGGAACAAACCCAGGTTCCTCAGCATCTCCCCATATGTTGTGTGCTCCAGTCCCCTGACCAGCTTGGTGGTCCTTCACTGGACTTGCTCCAATTTTTCAACATATCACTTTATCTGGGGAGCTCCAAACTGGACACTCCAGTAGTCCAGTTAAGTACTGGAAAGCCAAATAGAGTGAATAAACCCTCTCCTTGCTGTGCTTACAATATTCTTTCTAATAATGTCCAGTATCCACTTAGCCACCACTGACAAAAGACCACACTGCTGACTCAGGTTCAACTTCTTGTTCCCTGAGACCCATTCGTCCTTTTTCGGCAGAGCTGCTGGCTAGCCAGCTGGTCTCTAGCCTGTGCTCTTGCAGAACTTTGCACTTGCCTTTGTTGAACTTCACAAGATTTCATAAGGTTTCTCCACTCACTGAGGTTCCTCGAGGTCCCTATCCGCTGCTGTAACAACTGTCCTGTCCAATTTGATACCATCTACAAACTCCATCCCATTATCCAGGTCATTACTGAAGATGTTAATGAATATTGATCTCTGACTGATTGTAAGTGGCTACCAGTTTGACTTCAACATAGCATTGTGAAGCTTTCTTGTAGTACTCCATTTCCTTGGTTCTTGTAGCAAACAGACACAATTTAGGCAAGTCTTTGCCCTTGCCACTGACCTCCAAACACTAATGAGCACCAAACTCTCGTGAATGTAGGAATGGCAGAAAGTCATCTGAGATACCCATGTTACAAAATCCAACTGAAGTCTACTGACACCACTAGGCTCCCATAAGGTAAATCCAAATACTCTTCTAATATTCCCCGTGGTAAGGCCTGAGACATTCTCTTGAAATCAATCACATTCTTCCAACCCTGAGAAACAGGAATGGACGTTATGGACAAATTTGACAAAGTATTCACTTCAAAGACTTCCTTTTTGTCACAACAGGGAATTTTCCCTGTTTTCCCTCCACACAATTTCTAAGCACAAATGCCTTGTGCATTCCCGTAAATGCCGGGGCAAGCAGCCAGCAGTAATTTGTGGGAGGACTACACTGATACTGAAATTAGTTTGGTCTCCTCTCTTGATTTTTTTGATCTGTCAACATGTTCATCCTCCACATAACACAGTGAACTGAAAAATGTAGGAGCAGCAATCAAAGCCTCCAAATGGGACCATCTTCTTTATACACTTCAAAGGATTTCTGATAAGAAGGTCATTTAGCAAGATGCCAAAATGTCATATTCAAGTATCTTTATCCCCTCACTAACAAGCACTGAAGATGTCAATAATACATCTGAGACATGGCTGAGTGATAAATGGGGCTACAGCACCCTCATAAATCACCGCTGCCACCACCGCGTCATTCAGAGCTCTAAAATGGACAACACGGTGTTTTCTTTTACCTCATGTCTCAGAAGTACAAAAACACTCAACATCAGTCCTGTTGGCTGTTGTCAAGTGCATGTAGGTAATTTAACTTCCAGATGTAAACAAGTCCTTAGGGAGCTGGGTTGAAGCGAGATCTCCAAGTATATTGGTATCTCTTCAGGAGGTGATTCCAGGTCAAAAGTTCTCACCTCCAGGTGTCCACTCCCAGAGCTTATAAAGACAAGAAAACAGAGGCTTTCTTATCCATAAATCATGCAGTTAGCCTCTCAAAAAGATGCTGGGGAGCCAAGCCCAGCAATGTGGTCTAGCAGAGTTGGGCTATGGTTCCCTGCAGCTGGCCAAATTCACATTTTCCAGGTCTTCAGAAAAAGAAGATAAGATGTGACGCTCCTGTTGTACCAGATAGCATGCTGACCCAGGGCAACATCCCTTTTCTTTTGCTGCTTGTGTGCTTGCTAAATGCAGACTGCAGGTGTTATATGAAATACCATCCTGACATCAGTGACAAACAAGTGATCCCATTGTATCAGAGATACAGGGAAGGACAGTCAGAGGTGCCAACACCATATCCCTAAGTCTGAGGTAAGTACTGCTAAGCAGAGCCAGGCCCCTGCCAAGAAACTTTTAAAGCCCACAAAGCTCAAATCCCACAGCAGAGCAATAAAAACCACTTTAAGACCTCACAGATGATAGAGAGTCCACTTACACAGGTTGGGCCAGAGTTACCCTCAGCCTTCATTAGTCTTGGATCGCTTCAGTACACTGCCAAAGAGCAAATATGAATCCTGGCCACAGTGAAACTTCCACACGCAAAAGTGTTTAAAGATATCAGCTGTTCTTTCCGAATAGGGTATTTTAAACCAAAGTTTGGATTTAGGGGAGAGTGGGATCAGCTCACTTTGTGCTCTTTACTCTTGGCCCCACTTGCACGTCCCTCCAGCCTTGCTCCCGGTATAAGGTGAATTCCCTTTCACAGGATCACTCCACAAATGCAGACTGCTGTCCAAATTCATTTCACAACTCTTAGTCTAAGCCCTCAGTAGGTAATTCATCTTACCAGCTGCATTTAGTATGATAATACTCCCTGATCTACAGTCTTTATCAGCCCAACCTCTGACAGGGTAAAAACCCAAATCAGATGGCAAGAAAGCCACACTGGAGGATTTCACCAGCTGCAGCTTGCAGACAGCATTGGCTTTAAAACTGGAATCAGCCTCAGTGATGTAATGTCCATATCATCAAGCTCACCACAATGAATGGGGTTTAGTCAGTTTAAGGCTGCTTCCCAGCATGACTATTTCTTTATTACCTCTTCCTGGTGAAAAAAAAGAAATTGGAGCCAAAGCCTATTAATCACATCCGTTACTTTGGTTACTCACTGTTACTTGTTTTTCTCCAATAAGGGTGACACATCCAAACCTGAAATCCAAGCCATACGTTGCTGCTTTTCCTTGCAAAACCTATCTGGGTTTGAAAGAATGTTTCCAAACAGTTTAACTTTTGTGTTATGGTAACTCTTAGATGCTCTGGAGGAGATGGGAGCCTCTTCCAAGGCAGCAGACACTGCAGATGGTTCCACAAACAGATTTAGACACCTAGTTTTGAGATGGGTGACTAATCCCGCAGTGAAGTTGGGCATATGCCAGATGCTCAAGAACATCTGTGCATTTCTTAACCTTGTGATCAGACTCACCTGCCACATCCATGGTGAGACTGCAAAGGCAGGCTGTCCCGAGCAGGCAGGACCCTGTACACCTGCACGTGTGAATATGTTAGCGTGCTGTAAGGCTGTCAGGTGGTTTTCCAGAGGCTGCCTGTGGGACCAGAAAGGCAGCAGGGCATGGAGCTCGTCCCAGTATTGTCTCTTCTGTCAGACTAGAGAGAAAGCCAATTCATCCTCTTCTTCATAGACCTCAGGATCATAGGACTGTTAGCTAGCAGGACATTTTCACTCTGCAGTGCTCACTGTAATAATTACTGTTTCATCTGAGCATCAGATTTCTTTTCCATCACTAATCTCTATAGCCTCTTTGCATATTAGCCTTGTATGCCCTTATTCCACATAAGAATCATATGTGTGCACTTGGAAAACAGAAAAACAGAGCCTGAGAAGAAAACTACACCCACCCGTCAGAGGATGCACTCTCTCCGAGTCCATGAATTTAGCACACAAATTGGCACTCATTCTACTTTTTCAACCAAGTATAAGACCTTGAAGTATCAAAAAGACCAAAAGATTGTCTCTAATTAAAGGCTTCAGAAAGATAATCACTGCCTAAAACACTATTTCCAGTGGTGCATATGAGGTAAGTGATTAGGGACTGGAAGAGGACTGGGGGTACCTGATCAAGAGACAAATCCTGTGTCACGCTTTGGCTCAGTGTAAAGGCGTCAGGAGCAGACCTACATCTCGAATTAAAACGGTCAGCAGAACCCTAGCTTTCCTTGCTAGCTTTTGAGGAGCAGGTGAAAGAAACAACCTAAGATAAATATTCCCTTGAGGGAAGTCATTTACAAACAAGTGACAGCTCCAGGAGGAAACTCCTCCCAAGCAGAGGACAGGATTTTTCTCTGAAACATGCAGCACGATTTCTTGCTAAAGAATAAAACAGGAAAAGTTACTTTGCTGAGAGTTATGAAGCAGGGAGGACAGAATGAAAGATGGAAGATGCGGGAGTCAATTAACTAAGAGGAGAGAAATTTAGTTCCTGCAAAGAAATCTGACAGATGTCTGAATTGGCGCTGTGGCTGTCTACCCATCTGCCAAAAGAGAAAGCAAACTTCAATGGAAGGGCATGCGGGATGTAAGCAGGAAGAAATAACTCCACCTTTGCAGGTGAGGCAGCTGCCCACATTCCTTCACGTTTTACCTAGGAGTGACTCAAAACTTTCCAGTTCTGCAAGAGAATCTCTATCATCAACAGGAGGGAAGGAAGTTCCCCTTCTGCTCTTGGACAGTTTCTCATTATTTTAAAGATGCACCGTTAGCTGTGTTTGATACAAAGTTCAGCTCCTTCATAAAGCGACAGCTCCTGGAGGTGTCTGAGCTTTGGCTTCACCTGCTAAATTAGCCAAAATTAGCCAGCCTAGCAGGCTGTGAAGGATGTCTTCATAGAGTATTGATGAGCCAGTCTGCCCCTGTACATCAAATCACAGGCATTTTTAGTTTGTGCCCATTAAGTTTTATGTTCTCTTTACAAGCTACTGCAGAAGAGAGTTAATAAAGAAGGGCTTTGTCCACATTCTCTCTACAGTAAGCAGCCTGGGACAGTAATTTGTTCATCAGCATAGCACTGTCACACAGTTTCAGATGGGGGCAACAGAAATATGCTGGATTTCTCTTCCTTGCCATGGCACACAAGCCTCCAAGCCTCTATAGAGGACACAAGAAGTGAGTTGGGTTTAGAACCAAAGGGAGTGTGGAAGACAAGAGGGAGAAAACCAAACTACGGATAATTGGCCCTGAAGACCAACCAATATGAAGACCAATCAATGAAAACAAAAGACAACCCTTAAACAAGAAAAGATGCAGAAGCAGATGTGTAAAGAGGAAAGCTCAGGAGCAGAGTCCCAAAACTATTAAAAAGCTGGTGGTTTGGAAGCCAGAACAGAATGGGCTTCAGAAAACTGCACAATCAATATTCCAAACACATGAAAACCCTCCTCAAGTAGGGAAATAGAAGAAATTAATTCGTTAGAAGAGATTGTTAGAAGCACTTCTGAGCTGTGGGCACGGGTTCAGGAGAATTTTTGCTTGATACACCACTGGGCTGTGGGAAAGGATTTGCAGCCAGGACTGGTGGGAAAGTATTACCGGGGCTTTGGCCCACACATTAGCTCTGGTTTCCCAGGTCCCTGCCCACTAGCTGGGGTACAAGTATTAACTGATGCTGTGCAGAACAGAGTCAGGAAGATGTTACAACATCTCCCAGTCAACCTTGAGGCCAAGAAGAGTCTGCCTCCCCCACAACAGCTTCAGTCCCAGCATGCTGTTTCTTTTTCTCTGAACTTTAATGTTTGAGAGACTTTCTATTTGATTTTCGCTTTGGCAGTGCCAGGTACTTTGGCATCACGTTGAGCTGGGTTTCTGATATAAACTGCCATCATTATAACATATAGCAGCGGGGAACTTCGTGTTGGTGCAGCTGGATATAGAGTCTACGTCTTGCACAATGTCACTGAAAACAGCTGGCTAAAAAAGAAATCTACATCCATACAACAGAAGGCTATGCAGAGAAGGACAGCTTTACATTAAAAAGTACATTTTAATGAACGAGAGAAAAAATTTTTTCACCACACACTTCATAAAACTTGGGAAAGTTTACCAGTAGGCCAGAAAAGAGAAAACGACCCTAAAAATAATAAATCACGTCTAGAGACTGCAACTGAAGGATCAACTGCAGGTTTAATTACAAATGCTATAGTTACATTTAGAAACACTTGGTTTATTAATGTGAACTCAGATCATCTTATCACCTTTGGATCTGGAACCAGAAGTCATAAGAAACACATGAGGCTCCAGTTTTGCAGGGACTGACTCAGAGTGTGTGAAGTTGAGCAAATTAATAACAAGTTGCAGGTTTTGGGGCTAAAGTGAGAATCTGAGGACAGCTTCAAATTTGGCTCCAAGAAGTCTCAGAGAACAAAGCAGCTTTGGTCTGGCATTGACAGTAAAATCTTATTATTTAATTTGCAGCAGAAAAGAGTTGGTTGTAGGCTGTAAGGCAATCGAGATAAAAAGGGAGGAAGCTAACAGCTTTTGCTTCACTCAGTAGAAGAGAGGGATGGTGCATCCAATGCACCTACTGCTCTGTGGAGTCCCTGAGCTCATCTGTCCTTCCTATTCATTACAGCCCAACAAAAGTAATTTCCTTAGCATGGGTATAGCTCAACAGGTGCCTATACCTAGGCTGAAGCAAGGTCTGAACTTCGGAAGCTGTGGGACTGTCCCACTTTTTTTTTAAGAGACTACCCAGCTCACACAGTCTGCAAGTCACTTCTTGCCCTTGGTTCCTAAAATAAAGCACGGTGTGGTTGCAACCTCACAGGTTTCACATTACCTTTGTTTCTCAAGCTCAACTTTCACCATCGTCGTAATTTTGTAATATTCTTGAGTGACGCCTGAACTATTTTAGGAGGAATTTTAGCAGTTCTGAACAAGTTACACTGCTTTTCATTCAGAGTAACTCCATGGAAATAAACTGAGATGCTATAGATTTAAATCTCTTAAATTCTACCCTTTTATTATTAGGATTATATTCAGGATTTACTTTTAACTAATAGTTGCAATAGGCATCTTTTATGAGGTCGGTTACTAAAGAAGTTGATATTACTGACACAAATATCCACTTTACTTCCTCAAATATCATACCAATAGCATCATAGAGCCTGCTAGTGTGATTTAAATTACTACTTTCAGAATTTTTATTTACAACTACTGCATGGGGTCATACTCCCCAGTAAACAACTTTTTTTAAAACCAAGTTGAACCTTGGCTTGAGAAAGATCTTGCCCAGAAGCAAATTTGAATGGTTATTTTCATTTTTTCTAAAAAATAGCCATTGTGCGCATATAAACCCAACTTCATATAAATCATTTTTATGACTCTATGGAATCCAACAATAGTTTGAGTTTTCTAGAAACAGCTGTAAAGTGATTTTAATTACCTCCTGGTGTTCTGAGACAAAAAGTGAAACACACAAAGTATCTAAAATTGAAAAAAAATTTTATGAAAGCAGGCATTGTCCCACTTTGACAGCATTCTAAATGGGAATTTCATTTCAATTTAAATTTAATAAGGTATTATATGTGAATTAAAAAGCAACTGACATTTATTTAGCCTTCAAACTTGGATACTTGTGGCTTTTATTACATACAAACAGACTGGCCTCTAAAAACATGTTCTTAATCATCAGCTACACACATAATAAAGTAGTTTCTGCACTGAATGTAAATCAAACGCACATAGAGTCACACCTACAGGCAGGGGCGCTCTGGAAGCCTGGTGTGAGCATTAGAGAAGAAAGATGTGGTCTGACACCCCCCACATCTGTTGCTCGTCCCACAAACCCAGCCTTGCAGCTGTTCTAAAGGCCATCATCATGGTGAAATCGGGATGTAGCACCGAGAGCATTTCACCCACAAGCACTTGGATCTGCTGAAGGACAAGTTGTGCTACATGGCGTTATCTGAGCAGCACAGATTGCAGTGGATACCCCGTCTCCTCCTGCTGCCCTGGTCCCCCACTGCTTCCCCCATCAGTGCCAGAGGTTACTGCCCTCATAGATCCAGCTCCACAGTTTGGAAGCCTTTTACTTTTAAGTATTTCACTTAAGATCAAGATTAGATCACAGCCACAAACTTGTACTGATGGAAACACAGGATGGAAAATGGTCATGGATGGTGAAGTGGAAGAGAGCCAGAAATGCATGGCTGGAGGGGCAGCGGTCTCTTAAAACCAGCTCTTGTGTTGGCAGGAACAGAAACACGCACCATGGAAGAAAATGGATTTTTTTTTACTGCATGTATTTCATACTTATTCACATGCTAGATCTCATCGCAGATAAACAAACAGAAGGGCCCATTATTTATATGGTGTAATAAATATTTATATGAGGGACTGTGAAGGCTCTGGTTTGAGTCATATATACATCTGCATTAAGAGGAGGAAATCAAAACAAACTGGGTTGGATCACCTTCTGTCACTGCATTAAAATGAAAAATGCCAGGGAATGAGCACCTAAGGCACAGGCTCCTTTGCTGAACTCATTATTCCACTCTTTTGTTATCAGATCTAGCGAGTTAGTGAGCGCCACTGACCATCCGAGTTTCCTCAGGGCTTTGTAAACACATCCGTTTTCCCCCTACAGAGGCACCAGAGAGAACCTGGATGTTAAGCGACAAGGACATTTCACTCCTCAGCAGACTGCTCAGCTTAACCCAGGCACCACGACCCAAAGCTAGGCTTTGGAGACAGAGTTCCCACGATCTTGTGCTAACTCCAAAACCAAGCCCAGATTCCTTCTACCCAGACAAGGAGTTAAATTGCTGTGGGCTCTTAGTATGCGTGATT
This sequence comes from Rhinoptilus africanus, assembly GCA_013400135.1. Taxonomy (NCBI): domain Eukaryota; kingdom Metazoa; phylum Chordata; class Aves; order Charadriiformes; family Glareolidae; genus Rhinoptilus; species Rhinoptilus africanus. The sequence goes on from VXBO01012413.1 coordinate 277,068, forward strand.
CAGAGAGACAGGGTCCTTGAGGAGGAGACCTTCATCCTGATGTTAGAGGTCAGCTGAACATGTCCATCTCACTCTCTGTGGGTCAGAGGAGTAGCTACGGTAAAAATATGTATGTGAATATGGCAGGTGCCCTTAGATATGATCAAGAATATCACTCCACTAAACAATAAAAAGGGTAATTGGTTTACATCCAAGTTCTTCCTTCTCAGTTTCCTAATGAGATCATTACCTTGCACTCAGTTACAAGTAGGAAAAGGCCATTTTTTAAAACTGGCTTCTCTTGCTATAAACAAGTCACTCAGAGATGCCGGCAGAGGCAGCTGTAAACTGCACGATAAAGGGGAAAAGGGCTCACTGGGCTGAGGGATATTAATGGTTTGTTGCTTGCAAATAACCCTTTCCCCAGAGACCTCCCTATGCTCTGTGTATTGTCTCTGCACATGCTGGCAGCAAAACGGAGGCTTTATTAAGAGAGTTACAAATAAGGTCAAATTCCTTTAGGAGCTTTTCAGAGTTCCCAAGGCATTCAAGGAGGGGTCCAGCTGTTTGCAGGGGTTTCCCATTACGGTCAGAGACACAAGTTTCAGCACGTTTCCAGTTAAAAGAGGATCCTGGCAGATTTTCTCTTTAACGTGCCAGGGATAGGATGGAGTTCTTCACAATAACTTTCCCTTCACGGATGCTAAGCACATTCATGTTGACATTAGACAGAGAGAAAGCGTGTGTCTGGCATGGCGTGGTGTGTGAAGTCTGAGTTTGGGATCTCACAACACCCAAAAGCAGCACAAGGATGGCTGGGTTATGCAGGTTTGGAAGGGCTGCAACATCACAATACCTCAGATCCCTCCACCTGAGCACCTAATGTACCTCGTGTCCCTGCAGAATCCAAGAAACTCACCGTCAGTGGACTTTATCTCCTCAGTGCTCCTACAGGAGTACAAAGTCTTGTTTTCCAAGGCAGAAACAACATAAATTCAATTATTTGTTCCCTTACCTTATGGCACAGTCAGAAATATAGGCAATGCTCTATTAGGCCACCCCTGCTCCCCATCTTAGACCTCAGTTCTTTAAAAGCCTCATCTGTAGAAGCTGTATATTTCTAAATTCAACCCAAATGTGCATTTTATTCACAGAAAAAAAAAAAAAAAAGGAAAAAAAAATTTCTGAACTGTTTTTCATTAGGAGAGGAAGAAAAGATACCCTTCCCCACCTTTGGTGCAAGTATGAGTTCTTCACTCATCAAGTAACTCATGCTGCCTGGATAAATATAATCACTGCAAACTTGTCCAGGATCTACTTCCCAGGAAAAGGCCCTTTGCCAAGGCTCAGACTTGATGCAAATGATCAGTTCTGTGAAATCCAAACAGAATAAATCTTCCATGTGCAGAATATAGCTGGGTTCTGCCTTACAGGAACTGGATGCTCCCGTGAAGTCTGAGTCATACGGTCGAATTTGTAAGATCAGCTCCTTGCAAATGTGTGGGATCAAAGGCTGTCAGGGAGCAGCCCTCCACACATCGCAGGGCTATGGAAACGTGCAGGGAAACGTTCTCTAGCTAGAGAGAGCTTTGATTTATAAGCTGTGATGTTTTCACCTGCTCCTGAAGGAACAGAGTTGCCTGCTGGGCTAGGCAGGCCCGTGGCAGGAGTACGGTTTCTGGAGCAGGTCGGGGGACTCTGCGTGCCGCTCCCACGATTGCTAGTGGCAGCTGGGAGCACAACCGCTCCCTTCGGTGCTGCAGATGTAGGCAGGACTATTATTTCTTGCAGTGTGGCACAGGGAAGCACGGTGCGAATGTGCTGTTGGCTGATTTGGATTGCAAATGAATCCTACGCTGGTTTCTCCTGTGGGACCGAAAGAGGAGTGATAACCACAGCCACAACTCACCTCCGCTTTGCCTGCATCACCAGAGCTCTGTCCCGTTGGGTCGGGGCACACAAAAGAGATGAAGGGAAGGTAGGGCAAGCTCACGGTAAGCAGAGACTGCCTGCAGCATTGGCAGCATCGTGCTGAGGGGGATCAGCGAGCTGTCGCTGAACACACTTGGCAGCCCTGGACAAACACTCTCAAATATAGCTGGGATCTGAGGGATGGAGTGTGACGAGTTGGAAGACCACCTGCTCACTCATACTGATTCATCTAAGCTCCCTCACACCCACCCTCCACTCTGAGGATTTCAGCATGCAGGGGAACACGAGCATCTACAGTTACACCGTGTGTCTTTCACACCACTCACACAGTGCCCGAATGGCTGGGAGGGCCCGGGGAAGGCACTGCTCGGTGGTGAGTGCCTCACCTCTCATCCCCAGCCCTGCAGGGCATGCCGCCACTGCCCCAGAGACACTGCCCACCCTCCCTTTGCTGTTATTCAGGCAGGGCATCGCTGTCTCCCCAGCATCCCAGCAGCACCAGGCTGATTTAACAGATACTTGAGAGCACAGCAACTCCAAACACACCAATATTTGCTCTCGTCCAACAACTCAGTCATTTTTAGCATCAGTCTACAACTTAAAACCTTGCTCTGGATTTCAGTGTAAAGCTACCTCGGCATTCCCACCACTGGCTTGGCATTACGTTGTGTTGTACTGAGCCTGCTCTTCTAACTAATGTCATTTCAGAGCTGACACTGGAGGAAAGCCCAGCCTCATCCCAGCAGCAGACTGTGTGCTGCTCTCTAGGATCCGATACCTTATTTCCTTGGGCGAACATCCAGATTTGTAGAGATCAGAAGGTTAGTTTGAAAACAACGGGGCATCCAAGCACGGTCTGACACGTGCTGTCACACCTCACTGCTTATTCTCCCGGCTCCACTGCCTCCCATCCTGTTTGCTAGTGCCACGTACCCTGCTTTCAGCCCGTACAAGTTTCAGGACTTCGTATCTCAGCAAAGTAAAATTTCACTCTTCATGGCTTCGTATAGTGTTTTGCTTCACACTGACATTCAAGAGCAGGTCCCAGTGCTAACACCTTGTCACCAGTACGTGCCTGTTTCTGCTCTCTCAGCAAGGACCAAGGAGCGGTTCTCAGGTATACATTTGAAACCCCTCAAGTTTCGCTGACTCGGCAGGTTACCACCCAGCCGAACCACTGCAGCACCAGTGTGTGCACTCTTTGCCCATCCCAAACACCACATGAAAGAGGTCTAGGATAACCTGTTACACGGATCTGTTTCAGCTTCTGCTCCCTGGCAACGGGGGGATAACAGGAGCCCATCCAGGGACACAGGGCACCTCAGGAGACAGGAGGTAACTTGCCAAAGGACCATGACTCCTCCTGCCATGCCTCTGAACCACAGGACTGAGTAGGAAACCCTGAACTACTCAGCTGTGCTGCAAGTGCTCAGATTTTCACAACCACACATCTAAGGCACTCACCACGCTGCACAAATAACCTGACTGGCTTGATTCCACCTGTGGTCTCCTACTGACACCCATCACCTGCGTATCATATTTCCAAGCAGTCACTTCACATGCTTCCCTTTGAATAGCGTTTAACTCCTTACGGGCACTGGATCAGCAGCTGTGAAACCAAAGAACCCCAGGCACAGCTGAACAGATACAGCACAGGCAATAGCAGCGGTTCGAGCGTCCCCTTAAAGTCCCTTCTGAAGCTTTTCCCCCTCTAGAGGCAATTCCTTTGGGAAACCAGTTAATTCCCTCTCACCTCTGCAGAGAAGGATGATGAGGAATGCTGACCACAGGATTTTGCACTATGGATGTATGCTGTCTCCGCCACAGCCTCCAACTCGTTTCACATTGGCCCGAGAACAGACAGTTCTAGTGAATGTTTTTAAATTTATTGATCTTAGCACTTGAATGTAAGAGACTATGATAGCCTGAGAGAAAAGAAGCTACATGAAGGTACTGTAAATCAGCTGTAACATCATGCAACTTAACAACTTGGGTTTTGAATTTTCACCCCTTGCTTTATCTTCAGTAAAAGTTTAAATGCAATGTCAAGGCTTGACTTGGCCACAGATGATCCGTGACATCCCACCAATAATATGCTCCTCCATAGTATAGGTAGAGGCTCAGTGTGTGAACCACCAGGAGGACAGAAAGCTGAACAAGAAACTCAAGCGTATCATCTGACGAACCTGCTAAATGTCTGCTGCTTGGTAACTTGGCGAGGGCATCTAGCTGACCCTCAGTTTGGTGCTCATGATAAAGCTCCCTGCTGGTTAACAAGGCACCACACATCAGGAGCGCCACCCTGGCAGGTTGCATGTGCCAGTCCTTCTTTTCCTAACCAGGACCTGTGCCAGCCCTACCATGATGAGAGTAAATGACATTACCCTGCGCAGATCAGTGTGCTCTGTAAACCATTCCCCTGCTTACCAATCATGGGCATCCCTAGGGTTTGGTATGGGCACTCCAGGCTGCCTCCTTGTGTCCTTCCAAAGATAGCAGAGTAAATGGCTATCACCATGCTCTTCTTACAGCTTAGCCTCAGCTTGTCATCTTCACAGGCTACTTTACTCTTGTATTCATCTGGAAGGAAACAAACACTTAATTACTCAGCTGATCGAGAGGCGAACACTCAGCACGAAGGGAGCCCTCTCACCTCCCCATGGCGTGAGCCTGTCAGAGGCAGCAGCGATTCTGGGTGTACGCCCAGAGGCGCACATCAGCTGCCAGCACAATCCCAGCCTTGCAACTGCATCTGCTAGAGTAGATCATTTGCGTTATGCATTCTCTCTCTGGCATTATCAGCACTTTTAATGAAAGTATATATTTTAACCTCGCATGTGTCAGTTCCGGTAAATAGCCAATAATTTCAGTTTGCAGACAAATAAGCAAGGCATGGCAATTGAGTGATTTCCACGTGGTAACATCAGAAGCCTGTGTCAGGGCAAGGTGAAAGCCCACCTTTAGGTGCAGATCGCCCTTTATGTGCCAAGCATTTATACTACATCGCAGCAGCTCAAACACAAACATAATTATGCTCCATAGCTTTTTTCACAGCACCTCTCCCTTGGTAGATTCAGTAGGAGCTATACTAAATTTGTTAATGATGGAAGCTGCTCTTGCCTGTTGCAAATACAGATATGCAAAGCTGCTCCCCAAATCCTTCTTGAAACGGTCAGTCCGAGAATGCAAAATACACTCTTGCTTTTGTAAGGCTGGTGCACACAGAAGAGTCACTCAGTTTACATCTGTCAAGGAGACTGGGCAATTATTTCATAAGAAATCACAAGTCATTCCCTTCTCTTTACTATTATTATTTGTATTATGGGAACCCCTAGAGGTCCCAACCTAGAACTGGCCCTCCCCATGTATGTCTGCCAACACACCACGGAAGACAAACACTGTTTTGAAGAGCTGGGTCTTTACAGCTAGACATCTACAAGTGTGAAAGAAAGACTAAGAAAACTGAAGTGGCGTGTCTACGATCACCCTAGCCAACCCAGGACACAGCCAGGAATATAAACTCAACCTCCCCAAGCCTCTGTAGAGTGACCTTTCACGTGATTATGTTATTTACCGTTAGAAATGTAGCCCCAACAGCATCCAAATTGCTTAATGAGAGGGGTCCCAGACCCATGGTAACCTCCCAAGCACGATCAGTCATTTCATCTGAAACACTCCTAGTGGTATCAGGTCAAAATTGTGAGCACACTAACAATCAAACAGTGCAGACAACCCTCAGCCAGTGCCTGGGGCTGCCCCTGGCCTTGCATCATTTACTAGCACAGACATGACTTTTATCTCTCTCCCTCACTGGTTCTCTATGTCTAATATCATACACACACAGAAACACATATATGAGGACTTATGCAAAGTCCAAATACATCAAACTACTCAATAACTGAGAGCACTAGCTAATAATTGCTTTATAGTTTAATACTTTACACAGTTTGAATGTGGCCAGCATTTAATGTGACATTGCTGACTGTATTGTAACTACAGGTTCAAGAATCCTTTTGCCTGACTGAAGATGGAGAGGAATTTTCCACCAAAGTTGAACATAGAAGCATTTAGCTCGGGAGACTCCTCAGGAGTCATCTGGTTTAATCTCTGCTCAAATCAGGGCTAATTTCTACATTAGATCAATTTTTTTTGCAGAAGAATCTGCACACAGAAAATGTGTACCAAAACAGGCACATGCTGATTTAAAAGAAATGTCTGAAAACAAACTGCTCCTCGTACTCAACTTGAAAATTCCTACTGGAAGTCAAAAAGTAGCCCCCTCAAAATAGTCTATGACCTGGTGATCAGAGCATCACCTGAAGTGTGAAAACCCTGGCCAACCCATGACGGTGCAGGTGAGAATCTTAACCCTAGACATTATTCCACTGCATAATCTTCCTTCTCTGCAGCCTTTTACAAAAATCTCTGAAACATCCTAGTTTTTATCCCACTGCAGGGAAACTTTCGAACCTTTCAAATATTTATTGAATGGGAAAATACTTTCTCATCCTTCCCTGTAGATGAAGGCAGAATTAAGATCTAATTCATTCATGGAAGAATCTATTTGAAGAACACACATCCTTCAGCAATACCTATAGGGATAAACCCATGCCGAATGTGTAAAACAGAGACAGGAATCAGGAACAGAAGCTCTTTTCAACATCAGAGTATGTAGGAACCTCATGCAGCCGTAAAGTATCAATCATTATTTTATCTATGTAGATGTTTCATCCACAATCACCATGTAGGCATCTGAATAATACACTGAACATACCGAGTTATCTTCACCTACAATGGTCTCCCATAGGATTTTTGTTTCTTCTGGGAGGGAAGTGGGATGAAAGCTTTAGCCTACCTAAACAGTGTAAAACCTAGCAGAGTATAATACAACTTTATAGACTTAATAAACTTTTTTTTCCTTAGGAAAAACCCATGGATTCAAGCTAAATGTACACAGGCATAAAAGTCTGCAATAGTATAAGCTATACTTAGTTACTAAAAGAATATCTGGAAAGGGAGAGTACTTCTGACTGTCTGAAGTGGCCGAAATATGAAATAGTTGATTAACTTTAGAAAAGATCAATTTTGAAGTCTATAATGAGCGAGTGCCAAGGTCCTCTGTGAAGGTCTTATTTCTTACGAGGCACTAACTCAATTTCCTCTTCTGATTTGGTTATTATTAGCTACATCTCCCAATTAACAAGTATAACTGATTGCTTAGCCACATGTCCTCTGGACGCATTTTAGGTCCTTAGAATATTTATTAAATTCTGTTGACCGTTCAAAGTCAGAGCGTGTCACTTGGAAATATGACTGGGATTTTAACACAACGAGTCCTGCATTTAGCCCAGAAGACGGTGGGATGCACAGGCATTCCCATCTCTGCTGTCTCAGTCATGAGGGTCAACAACAAACCTCTGCCTCTCACATTGACAGAATCACAGGGTTGGAAGGGCCCTCTGGAGATCATCCAGTCCAACCCCCTGCCAGAGCAGGGTCACCCAGAGCAGGGGGCACAGGAACGCCTCCAGGCGGGTTTGAATGTCTCCAGAGACAAAGACAGAGAACTTCGCAGTTCTTACCCTCGTAGCCACTCTGGGAAATCATGTTCCAGGCTTATGGGGGAAGCTGCCTGATGGATGGCTCGAGATATTTGACCAGGGAGGTGAATCTGAGTGCACACTCCTTGGGAACTAGTGTAGTTTACAGGTGATGTGCTCCTGGCATGCTGCCATGTGGAGTAAGAGGGCTGTGCCGCCTGAAACAGATGCCACCTCCTCACTGTCACTAACTTCTACCCTAGGAAATATCTATTGGAGCTGCCAGTTCCCAAGGCTCTGGCTGAGTCCAAACTGGTTAGGGCTGCCACAGATAGAAGACACTGCTTTCTTAGGAGGAAGAAAGAAAGAAGAAAAATAAAGGATGAAGTACTCAGTAGTATTTCAGACTCCCCAGAGGTTCCCTTAAGCTTGGTCCCCAGAGAACAGATGCTCTTAGTGTTTCTGGGCAACCTGATAGAAATATGGATAAACAAACAGATAGAAAGGGATGTTACAGAGGACACAAGTTCCTGAAAGTATTTTCTGCTTCATAGCATTGCCACCTCCATCTTAGCCAGGATGAACCAAAGCCAGCTGTCTTTCATCCAGGCACTGATGGCTCCCAGGCATTGGATGATGGCAAGGACTGTGGTTGATATAAAGAAAATACAGACCTCAGCATCATCCATGTATTTACTGGTACTTCAACCCATTTTTCTCTCTCACTCTCCCGAGAAGAACTGGCCTCCTACAGATCAGTCACAATCTGGTCCTAAGCCTGCTATAACTGTTACAGTCTGGATATAATTCAGTCCAAATGCAAACATTTGTATTAGTGGGTTTCATGTTTCACCCTGAAAAATTAAACATGCTTAAATGGCCCAGGAAAGGTGGCAGTGATATTCAGCAAATGGCTTACTCAACTCTAATCCCCCGTGCAGTCATTTGTAGGGCAACAGAGATTTACCGTGATTAAGATATTTGCTAAGGATAATATCCCTTTTATTATTGCCTGTTTGCAGAGACACTGGATTAAATATAACTCGGTAGAGAGAGACCAAGGAGGGAACAGCTGCAGGCTTTTCTAGACACGTTTTTAAAGGTCATTATATGACATGATTATAACATAGCTAGAACAATTGAGGGAAAACAATTATAAATGTTGCTAATGGAAAAATTGGCTCTCTCAAAGAGTAAAGAGAACAAGAAGACCCTTTGTAATTCCAGGATGTGTACAAGAATACTAAAGTATTGACCTGTAGTAAAATACATTCACCCAGTGTCTTAAGGATGTTTTAACCTATGGTCCTTAATTTTCTGAATGATCATGACCAGGAAGCTCAAAACTGAGTGTCAATTGGCTCAATCTCTGCAAGACCTTAGAGATAAAAGCTCCAAAAAAGATGTTGTGTCTAACAAAGTGATGGAATGTATTAATGCCAGAAGTCTACCTTGGCTAAAATTATATTTTTCAACAGAAATTGTGAAAAAAATGTATTAAATTTTGCTGATTAAAAGATGTATGCTTCACATAATCAATGCACAGCTGACCCTGTTTCTCAGATCAAAGAGCTGGAAATACATGGGAAGAGAAATCTGTCTTCCTCGCAACATCCTAAAGGATTTAAATTAGGGATTTGAGCAAAGAAAGAGATTTTGCAGGAAATAGAGGTGGCCTTGCTCGCTTTCTTATCAGGTCAGGATTCTTTCTCATAGAAGACTCTTTTATCTAGTTTATAACTGTTAAATTAAAGAGCCTGCACCCAAGATACCACTTCAGAACTGAACTGCACTCCATGTTAGCCAATACCTTCTCTTCAGCCCAATTTTTGCGTTGCTCACCTTCATCCCAGCTTTTTCAGCTGTTCCACTGCATACCACCCAAAACAACGAACATTCCTTGACTTGAAATTCATAACTCTTCATTATATCCAGACAACACCCGTCCTCCTTTAACTGATAAACTAATGTGCTTAACTATTGGGTGGTGGTTAGTGCTGGTCTGTGAAAGAAGGGCATAGGGACCACTCACTTTCTCACCCAGCCACTCTCTCCAGAAAAAGTGTGTTAATGGCAGATACCTCTCCAATTCTCTGTGCCACTCTTCTATCTACATCTCTTACTGCACCTACCAGATACTGGTTGGCTGCAATGTTGAACAGCCGAAATGCATATTGGGCCAGATGGCTCAAGTGGAATATGCAACCTTTTAGTGACAAGTTAAAACTCAGCGAACTTTTATAGAGACTGGAATTCATCACCAAATAATAAAGATGATGATCTCACGTGTGATGACGCTTTCCTGGTTTCAGCCCATACCGAGGCAGAAGAACACTTACATTGCAAAAGTCACCACACAGCAATTTTTTGTGTCAGTCTAAAGAGAAAAACCAAAACAAGCGTTAACCATAGAATCACAGAATCATAGGGTTGGAAGGGACCTCTGGAGATGATCCAGTCCAACCCCCTGCCAGAGCAGGGGGCACAGGAACGCGTCCAGGCGGGTTTGAATGTCTCCAGAGACGGAGACTCCACCACCTCCCTGGGCAGCCTGGGCCAGGGCTCTGCCACCCTCAAGGGAAAGAAGTTCCTCCTCATGTTTAGGTGGAACTTCCTGTACTCAAGTTTGTGCAAGTTACCATGGGAATATGACCTCTTTACTATGGATGTAGACACTCCAGTACATAATTCACAGAGTCACAGAAGGCAGAGGCTCCTAGAGAGCATCTAGGCCAGTCCTCGTGCTCAGACCAGAGTCAACTAGAGCAGCAGGTGGCTCAGGGCTGTGTCCATTCAAATCCAAGGATTCAGCTCCATAACATGCTTGGACTATCTGTTCCAATGATCCTGTTAATCATGTGAGAGATTAATATAGTGAGTACCTGTTAATATCTCTTCTGAGGGAATTAGGAAGATGAGTGTCCATGACACCCATTAAACACTAGCACAGAAACCTCTAAGCAGCATCCTTGAAAAAGAGTGCCCATGAACAGCTCAGCTTGGAGATACCCATCCACTATCCCTCCTTGTAACCTTTGATCCTCATATTTATATATTCTTATTCCCCCCCAGAATCAGCTAATTCCCAGGACCTTCTGTAAGAAACAGACTTTTTTTTTTTTTTTGAGTGCATGTAGATCTAAGTCCCTCCTCCCAAAATTAAAACAGATAAGCACCTCTCAAAGGTGCCTTGGACACTCCTACACTCTTCTATGAAGAAGGTAATTGGACTAAAAGGATATTTTCCAGTCTGTGCTCCCCTTCAAAACTTCTTTCCCAAGACTCCTATTCCTGTGTTCCTGTATTTACTTATTTTTCATTTCCAGCAAGCATTTGTTATCTGAATTTTGCATCTTCTTTACCCTTTGGAAAAAATAAGCAGACTCTGGCCTCAAAGTCCCTGAATGCAAATAAGCGAAGATAGACCAGAAATTCCTCGCTGTGGCAAAAGCTCACTCTTTAGGGCAGTGCACATTGCTACTGCTCCTTGCTGTTTTGTTTTCTTCCAGTTTCCTTTCGCTTACAACATGGTCCTCATACCCTGAGTTCCAGAGCTTCCTCCTCATCCGCATGAACGTGCTACTAATGAGAACTTTCTGTTCCTCTCCGGATTTGAATAAATCCATTTTAATCAAGTCAGTATTCCCTTAGGCAGGATCGGGTGGAAGAAACCTTTCCAGGACAGCAAAGGGCTCCAGAGTCCTCAAGTACAGCCTTTCCTCTGACTCCCTCCAAGCACTTAAGCTGCTGTGGAATACCTGGTCATTCCCTCATTTCAACAGCCAGGATCTGAAATGGATCGTGCCCTTAAATTTGGAGCATAAAAAAGTGAGAATGTCACAAATTGATACATTTGCACAGAAATATCTTTTAACTTTATTTCAGTTCAGTTTTCCCTTGAGAATTTTTTTTGTGAAGATGCAGTAATTCAACTTTTAAAAATTGAAGTTTGCTACTCTCAATGGCACAGAGTGCACCACTTACTCCTGCAGAAGCTAATCTGAAACTCGGAAAGATACAGCTCGGATGACAGTCCAGAGTTATAGCAAGTAGGCAGTTTGCCAACTTCAGAAGTACCTTGAAAACTTAAGAGTGCCAGGTTTTGGAGGTCTGAAACTATTTCAACAAGTAAAAAGATTGTTCTTTGCAAACGACCTTGTCAGATCCCTTTAAAATTACGCTCCTGATGCACCCATCCAATTTGCAATGTTTAAAAGGCGCCTTTCCCCACTGTCACTTTCATTAGTCTGAAGTAGTTGTCTTTTTATATTCTGCTGTGAAAAGGCTGGCAGTGCTGCAAATTAACTGCTACATTTCATTTCCAAAGTACAGTTCAGATGCACCTAGTTGCACTTTGGTTCTGGACAAACAGAGGTATATGGTTATCTAAGGAGGTAAAAGGGAACAGTATCAAAATATATATGCTAGACGTGAGATGAGAGTTAAACAAAACGCTTGGGAGTCCAGGACAAATTTAATTCTCATCCTACTTCTTCCATTAATGAATTTGGGCTGATTTTCTGAAGCAGCTGTGATTTACTGGTGTTCTGCTGCCTAAGCTTCTGCCTTACTTTTATTAGGCCTCCTTCCAAAGACTTGAGAACCTGCTGGCTGTATTTCAGTGAAATTTGTCATAAATGTTGAGATGACAAATGTAGTTAAGTCCCTATGCAGTTTAGAAGGACTGGTAGCCAATTACAGAAGAGACTCACATCAGTGCCAATGCTGGTTTTAATTGTTGCACTGTCCCACCAGCCGACCAGCATGGATGTAATACCTGGCCGATTAGCATGGGTATAAACCTGGACTAGCTACGCCATAGGAGGCAATGGTGAAAACCTCTGTTACTGCGATGAAAAGATGGGAGGGATGCACTAAGGAAAAAATTACGTGAATAAGTAAGGAAAAAGATTTCATTAGTACCAATGCTCACGGCACTTTTGTTCTTCTTTTCCAGTGACAGTGTAAATCTGGAGTAATGCTGCTTAAAGTTATTATTAAAATAGCTGAAAGGGAGAATTTAGTCTTATATCATTAAAATGGCCTCCTCCAAGTGTTAAAATAATGGCAATAATAATTCTGATACAGGAACATTAAAAGGACACCTGATTGATATTTTTACATATAATCCATGGGGTCGCCTAGAGTATAAAATATGGGAAAACGAGGTCTACTAAATTAAAAGCTAATTCACAACTGTCCTAAATATTTAAACACACAGTATTCCCTCAATGGCTTTGCCCGAGAAAAAAAAGATGTATCTGGGAGAAATACAGTTACCATAACTCCCAAATTCACCAGGAATGCTTTAGAAGTCCCAGTTCTCAGAGACATGATTAGGTGACAACCTCCAGTGCCTTTTAAGTAGTCAGAACAACAAGTGTGTAACCAAGAAGAGCTTGGTGCAGCATCAGTATGATAAAAAGCTGAAAATATCAGGAGGTACCTGTTTTAAAAATGCATAATTAATCTGAAAACCAAATCATAGAATCATAGAATCATAGAATCGGTGAGGTTGGAAGGGACCTTTAAGATCATCAAGTCCAACCATTAACCCACCCTGACAAAAACCCCTTCTAAACCATGTCCCACAGTACCACATCTACCCTTTTCTTAAACACCTCCAGGGATGGGGAATCCACCACCTCCCTGGGCAGCCTGTTCCAATGTTTAATAACCCTTTCAGTGAAAAAACCCTGATATCCAATCTAAACCTGCCCTGACATAACTTGAACCCATTTCCTCTTGTCCTATCACTGGACTGATACTGAAAAAATGTTGAAGAAATCCACAGTATTGGAAAGAGCTCATTACCAATGCCTCTGTCCTGGAGAAGATTTACTCTTCTCTGCATTTTTTCCAAGAGAAACTTATCTCAGGAGAGCAACTGATCTACATTTTCTGTCTTGAATAGGTAGGCCCATGTACAGGACGACCTGCAGAAGTACTGTATAAATTTGCCTCTCTGTTCTGCTTACCACTCCGTGAGGCCTTCGCACATGGTTTAAACTGTGGATTCAATATAACAGATACAAACTTTCACAATAGAAAACAAAAACAAACTTTGCACCATCTCAGTTTGGTTTATAAGCATGTTGTTGCTGGGACACGCTTTTCTTCTCACAGTTCTTCACCAGTATGCCAGAAAATCTTGAAATCTATTGTTCAGAGCTTGCAAACCTCTATCACAGTTGGACTGTGTTGAGATTTAGATTTCTGGGTTTTGTTTTGAAAAAAAAATGGGTTCTTTGTGTTTATTCTGGTTAATTGTCCCAAAGACACCCCCTCGCTTCCCGGGGAGAAGACTCCCAGACCACTTTGTCTCTGGCAGCAGTCGAGGCCATTCAGGATACCTGAAGCGCCATCCACAAGGTATCACAGGTGCCCACAGTGCCTCAGGATGGGCTGGATCTCCTGAAACCTGTTGTACTTGAGGGCAAAGGCTCCCAGTTCCTTCTGGCAACGCTAGGTACGCACCTCTCCCAGCACAGAAAGACTGTGGTGTATCCCTTTCTTGTCCTTCATCAAAAATCTGTGACTTGAAAGGGGGTTTCACCCTTGTTTTTTTCCCAGGACCCCACAGAAAATGGAAACGCCAATGGACAAAGGGGATGGATAAAAGTCACAGCTCTGTGATTTACGCGATTCAGGCAGATTTGAGAATTTGTCTTTTTTAGTGGTTCACATCTGATGCAGCAAAGGGAATCTTTCCACCCACATCAGTAGGAAGCAGCACCCTGGTTTTCACTGGCTCCCAGTTCTCCTTTTGACATCAATCAGGGCTGAATGACAAGGTTGGAAAGAAAACTGAGATATTTTTTCTTCTTTTTCTTTTTTTTTTTTTTAACCCTCCCAGGTGAGCAGCAGTTTCCTCTCCACGGGGGCAGGGGCTGACAATAATCTCTGCATTTGCTGACAATGAAATCACGCGTTCCTCTTAATGCCGGCCCTGACAGCCAAGTGATTAGCGTGCTACAGAGATAGGGCTATTTGACAGCGCCTGAAAATCTCTGTGCATCAACGGCTTACAACAATATTAATCGTTAGCATTAAAATTTCTCTGACCCCAATTGCAGGCTGATGGATCTGTCCTGTGTTATTTATAGCGCTCCTTTATTTACACCTTTTCATCGCCACAGCGTTTGCTGCCTGAGGTTTTATTACCCTTATAAATTTCCACTCCCTGCACCACTTTAACAGTTTTGAAATAATACAGATAAGCAAGAGCAAGCTGATGAATGCAGGAGGTAAAAGGCTTATTCTTCTGCCTCGGTGGATGGGCCAGAGAGACATGCCCATTAAACAGCTCTCACTCCATCGCGCTGCTTTGGAAAGCCTGGCCCACCAAAAAGCAATGTAGCAAACAATACAGTGAACTTCTCCTGCCACCAATAAACCTGTCTTACGAAGGAGATTAATGCTTTTCCGAGAGGGTTGATAACTACTGAATTACCAATCTATCCCAGCACTAGAATCAATCACCAGCGTTAAAGGGACTGGGAATACATTTAGGTCCCTCTTTGCTCTCGTCTGAAATGTCTACAAAAACCCTGGTCTTTCCATAACCCTCTGCTCTTGCTTACGGCATTTTGCGAATTCTGCCTAGGGATTGAAAGGCTGGAGGAGGTGTGATGAGCCCAGGATTTTCACACCATGTTCACTGAGTTTAACAGAAAAGGTGTAATGCTCAGCCCAGCAAAGTCAATGGCAAAGCTCACACTAGATTCAATACTGAAGGAATGGACTGTAGGGAAATTAAAAGATGAACAAGACGCATTCACTGCAAGCCTAGGTGGTCCTTCCAAAATGTCCTTTCCACATATTTCAGCTAATCTGATTGAGATCTGATGAGCAGGCTTGACCAGTCCCCCAAGAGACACATTCACTTTCACATTCACTGCAACTGGGAATCACCAGTACATAGAATGACTCTTTGCAATTCCTTGATTGCTGGAAAAGCTCTGTCACAAGTAATGGTATTCTGCTGTTTGTACAGGTTTGGAAGTACCACTGACCAAAAAAAAAAAATCACACACCCTCACCAAAAGGCAGAGATTCCTGGGACAGAGCATGGCAGCTCCATCATTATATGACACAGTATGCAAACTTGAAGATGACATTTACACCAGAAGACAATGTAATTTGAATTAATCCCTAACTGGTTTTAAAATTCAGCTGCTTTCTAATTAAAATTGCCAAGGGCAATGTTAAGAAAAATAAAATTATCTGACTAAGATTTTGGCAGGGACATCAGGATGGGCATTCCCATGTTTGAAAAAAAGTAAGTGTAATTTCACAAGAATTAACTGGGCCTCTTGGATTACAATTAAACCTATGGTAGAGAGAACGACTGCCTGCTCTCTTCAAAATGTGTCCAGGTCAATTCTCAGCACAAAAGTTTTCCCATAAATCAAAGCTACAGGTTCTGAACTAGAACAAAGTGACTTCCCCCACCCCCTTCCCTCCTCCTACCCCCACACGCACTTTTGGCACTTCACCCTTTGCCAACAAACGCAAGTTTCCTTCCCAGATGCATTTCTCAGAGCCTTGATGTCTTTTACAAATATGTCTTTGTATTGTTACAGAGGGATTTGAGCTGCAATCAGAGCCCAGGTCACAATCCAGGCTTTCTGAAACTTCAAAGGTTTTAGGCTTACATCTGTGAATAGAAGGGAGAGAAGCAAAATTTGGTTCACACTTTGTTACATCGCTGGGATGATTAATACAGGGAGGCTTCACACCCGCCAGCCTCCCATTATCGCATCCAGCTGCTCCACACAGCAAATGAAATAAAAATAATAATTAAAAAACCCCAAACCACTGGATGGAGATTCTCTCTTCCAGAGTCCTTGAAGTCATAAACTAAAGTAGCAACTGCCTGATAGGGAAGAGGGACAATTTCACTATAGCATTTTAGGAGGCTACAGCTCAGGCTATTCAGAGCTGGGAAGGGGATGGTGCAGCCAGGGCAGCTTGGCAATGGCAGAGGAGGAGACAAGAGAAAGGCACTACATGGGGCTCAGGGGGGAAGCCACATAAGAAAGGTAGGAGCCCTCTCCTTTCTCAACAGCACGGCCAGTGAATGGCCACTCAGGTAACCCATCTCATCCTAAGGTAAACTCTTTGCAGACACAAGCAAGCGTTTATGTCCACATTTTGTTTAGCAGCATCGGCGCTGTTGAAATAGCAAAGCGAAAAAAACAATAAGACAACCAAAAAGCCACCGTGGGAAAACAAACGCTGCTTGTACAACAGCCCAGAGCAGCCGCCAACACTGGTAAAATCAGCTGCAATGGTGCTGCTGGGGTGCAGAGAGGTGAACTTATTTCTTCAGCATGACTCGGGCAGCCCCAGAGATCCTGTTCCTGGCCAGGATTAGACCATACAACCCCTCCAGAAAGTCTGGCATGCAGAGCAAATATTTCCTAGCTTACAATAACACACGATCTTACATGGTTCTCTGTCTCTGAAGTACGGGGGATGAACAAACACCAAATTGTTTGAATAATACTGGTGAATCCAGATTTCAGTTAGAGGGAATTCATGTTAGACCAATTAAATAGTATGTCAATTCCTTCTAATTATATGTTCCCGCAGCCTACCCGGTAATTATACTTAATGGGTCTAAATCAAATCAGCATGTTACCTGAGAAATAATTGGATTTGTGGGAAATTTTTTAATGATCTTGAAAGGTACCCCGGAGATTGAAGCCCTCTGTGTTGTTCCTAGGCTTGAGTGTGCTTTGGAGGTAGATCTCAGGCTACATTTGCCCTGATAAATTAAATGTGCTGGTTCTCTGGTGCTCAGGCCAACTGGCAGGGGACAGTCCGCAGCCATTCACATCAACTTTTTTAGCCTCTAAAACCGAGTGGCTGTACCCAAACTTCCCACTGGAAACCATCTCCAGACAGTGCTAAATGCCAGGCTATGTCTACACTAGCAGAGAACAACCCCAGGTTTCACCTACAGCAACATGTCCCAGCCTTGACCTGCAGGGACCCTCTGGGGGGGTCTCTACCGAGGCTGTCGACAGCAGGATGAGTTGCAGAGGCACCTCCAAGCTTAGAAGCACAAGTCAGAGCTCTGCTGAGACCTGTACTGAGCTTTTGAACATCGTCTCGAGGCTGGTGCATATTAAAACTAAGGCCCACATGCAAAGGGAAAAGAAAATAAATGCTAAGCCCGTATACACTTTGATGAACCTCAGCCTTCAAATCACATAGCAGCAATAACTAAGTCTTATTTATCCAAAACTGAGACAGAATAGAGCATTTTATTGATTATTTCTGATCTCCCTAAACATTCTGTACCCGAAAATTTAAAGTATACACAAATATAGTGTATTTATTTATTTACAGGCACAGAGAATACACAGCACTGCCAAACACCTGACATTTAAAAGCTGTGCCACACAGATGAGTGTCCACTAGACCCCAGATTCAGTCATTGGATTAGAGGGAACCATGCTTAGCACAAGACTTCCCAAAAAACACTGTTCTCACTGTTTCTAGTTAAGCAAGCACTCCTCTGAAATATTTATTTGAATTTCTAGGAAGTGAACCATAATGTGTCAGCACCAAACCTCTGCGTGAGCTTCCCTGCTTCCAGCAAAAGCAATCTCAGAGCAGTAAGTACAGCAGAGATTGTCCCAAAAGCCCTGCTCCCCGAAGCCCCACCATTTGGAAAACTCGGGGCTTTCAGTTTCAGCATGATTTACTGTCCTCTGTCTCCTTGAAATTCTGCCCATGAGAATCCAAAATAGCACCTTGCCTTTTGAGTGAACCCCATGCAGGCAGCGAGCATCGAAACCACTAGATTTCAAACACAACGTAATGTCAGAGAGGCATAACTGCAGTGACAGTGGCTGGAGGGGATGACTGCACCATCTAGTTATTCTGAAGCAAAGGTACAAGTAAATGCCACTAACTTCAGGTTTGCTTTCTTTCAAGGAAGTCTTTCTTTTTAGATAACTACCTCTATTCAAGGGCCTTCTGAGGCTCCAGCATGACTCCGAGAGTGGGAGGGCTTGGGCATCCTTATTTTATATTACAGATGTCCTTTCCAAATTCTGCAGGCCACTTCCCAAAGCACCTCTCCTACCTGTATACGGGAAAACCCACATTCATTCTGCCTAGGTAGGCACTCAACCAAGGCACCTTGTTCAGTAGCATGGTCACATCAGGTTCCATCAATAGGCATAGGAAAGAAATAGATGTCTCTAGAGGAGAATTCAGACCTTAAATAGCTTCTTATTAAAGTACTTCTGTAGTGTCAGTGTCTACTGTTAAGAGCGACAAATTCAGTAACAGAAACATAGCCCAAAAAATTGCATTTGTCTTCTGATAAAATTAGGGATTGAAGGATGCACCAGGCAGTGAGCTCAGGACAAGAACTCTGTGGTGCTCTTTGGTTACAGTTGTATGTGCTCAGACTTTCTGGAGCAGGTTAATGCTTCATAGGACCACAGCTTTTGGGGTCAACTCTTAAACATGAAGGCCTTGCACTGCATTCATTTACAGCTAAAAAACAATACTCAAATACTCAATAACCCCAAAAGCCCATCAAAATTTTTCATGGTCCTGTACTTTCCCTTCTGTGGATCCATTTCTTCAGTCCCCTCATTAACCTTCTCCCTGCAGCAAGGTGAAAAGTCATGGTTACCAAACTCACACAAGCACTAGATTCAGTTTGTGAGACTCAAAACTGACGATGTGAATCATCAAGGAAAGGTTGACCATGTCCCGATGTCTCTGTGCAAAGCTAACCCTCACATATTTCAAACCTTTTTATTAATCCATTGGGTCCAATTAAAAGCTTGCCAAGTGACTAAGAAACAATAATTTGTGTCAGGTTACCCAGTTTCACCCTGCAAAATTGGAGCTGCCTGAAAAATGTCTTGGGGAAATGTCTTCAAGCAACGTCCCCTGCTCTCTTTTAGGAAAATCACTTACCCAGCACACACGCAGACTCCCTCTTTTCTAGCATATCTGTAATTAGCAAAGAATGCCAAGCCATAAATATTTATGCACAGATGGGATCCTGAAGTACCTTCAGAAGTTCAGCACAGGCCTCAATAGTCAGATTTCTCCAGCAAGCTTTGATAGAAAACCTGCAGGTTCAGGAGGACTTGTCAGAACACCCTGCTAATCACCCCTCTCTCGGGGACGCATTTCTCACCCAACAAGGGATGTTCCAATCACTCACGAAAACCCCGCAACAAATGCAGGTGCTTCATTACTTACTTTTCATTTGAATTCCTCACAGATCTTGCCAGATCCCTTCAGTTCATTAGCACAGGTCTCTGCGTGCAAAAAGGTTTCTCTGCCGTTGACAGAGTCTGAAGGTTTCTGCTTTTGTTTCAAACCTTTTCTGAAAAAAAGGTATGTTGTTCTTCCCTGGGCAAACTTTTTTTTTTATTTCTTCCTCAAAAATTTTGCTGACCGTGACGCTGGAACCATGTTAGTTATGTCATCTAAAAAGCTTGGGATTAGGCGGGTGTGAAATGCCACATCCAGACTATTAATTCAAATAGAGTCGGGGCCTGTTCTCTGCCTGAAATCTGTTGGCACAGTTTGGCCACCATCCAACCCTACCTGTCTCCAAACTAACGTGTCTGCTCCCAAAGTGCTGATGGAAAACAATACCCAGGCTGTGCTAACTTCCCCAGTGGGGCCGGGATTTGGCCAGGAGGGTGGTGGTTGTCCTGGGCCAAAGCCACACCAGGCTCACCTCCTCCGCAGCATGCATGATTGCACGCCCAGTATCCAGGCGCCGGTCCCATTTAATTTAAATGCAGCTAATGAGATCACACAAAACGTAGATTAACATTTCCCAGCCTGATCTGGGAGCAATTAGGAGCTGGCTTATGGCATGGCGTGGGCAGGGGAGATTCCCGTTGCACCACCGTCTTCGGCGCCTGCCTTGGGCACCCAGGTCTGAAGTCCTTGCCCACACAAAGAGCTCCCGCTCCCTCTGGAGGGGCAGGCGGAGAGGGGACAAGTCCCAGTAGCTCACTGGGACAGGAGGGCGGCTGCAGATGGGAGCGGGAGAAGCCCACCCACCGCCAACAGCGTGAGCTCAGTGTTGGCAGAGGCTTTTGCTGGCACCTGCAAAAACAATCTGTAACTGGGGCTGCCAGCGAGGAGGAAGGAGCCGGAGGAGAAGCATCCCAGCAAGGCAGCAAGCGAGGGGGAGAGGGGAAGCACTCCGCACCCAGGGGGTTGTGTTACACCGAAAATAAAGGTAGAAGGGAAAAGAAGTCCTAGGAGGCCTCTCTGGCGAGTGTTAAGTATGAAGACGCTTTGGTCGCGCCAGAGCAGAGATGCAATAGTGAGATACTTACTTGGCCTGCACTTGTACCACACGATGAGGTATTTGCCGGTTCCAGGGCACGGATCCGCACCAAACAGCCGGCTATTGACGAGAAACTGGCAGCTCCGTCTGTCCTGGCACTCGTCCAGCATCTTCTGCAGCCAGGGAGGCACACAGACACACAAGAGAAACAGAGAAACAAAAGCACGTCAGTATCTCCACCAAAGGGATCATCAAATGGAGACAAACTGGAGAACGGCAAGGCCAACCTCACCTCTGCATCCGTCCCCAGCAGGAGGCAGGCAAAGGTGCCTAATGCAACAAGTACCGCGGGAGCCGTGGGCTAGGAGAGGGATAAAACTTACTCTGCTTTAAGGAGCACCATGCCTTTCCCTTTCATGCATGCAAAAGGAGGGATTTGCACTGTTTTGAAACATTTGCACGCAATTTAATCACAGTATAAGGCACCACTGTCCCAGGAAAAGCAGCTTTGAGGACATGGATCAGCCTTGACAGTTAAAAGCACAGACTCGCACCCTGCCACAGCCATTCTGCTTTAGATTTCTCTGGAGATGCACAATTTCAACTGCAGCTTTCAAGAGAGCTCTCGCCTCGCTTATATAAAAGCTTTAGCAATTGCTGGTATTCCAATAACTGCTGTGGTGGGAATGCTGCAATAGCAGCCAACTTAGTCAGTTTTTAATAGGGCTCACTCCTCTTCCCCCATGACTATCACGTTCCTTTTAGCTACGCTCAGCAAGGGCCTGCGAGTCGGAGGGTGTTCCCACCGCCGGCATTTTGGGTCCTCTCCCCTTTTCTGCACTGCCTTTCCTGTAACGCTCGCTCCCCACTTCCCCATTCATAACACTCTTAAAAACTCCATCTCAGAATCCACAGGGGCAAGACATTCTGTCTCCTGCTAGAAAATAGCTTCATTAAGGAAGATTAATGATTTCTTTTAACCCTATGATCCTCTAAAGCAGGAGTGGGGGGAGAGAATATTATTAAGTGGGGCAGTAATTAAGCTTTAAATTCAGCTGGATCGCTTAGGCGGTATTTATGTGCTGCTGTAGAGCCCCTAAAGCGCTAAAATTACCATAATGTTTGCCTGACACACATGAACCTGTCAGAGCATTTTGAGACCACAGAGCGAGGTAATCCACCCGCCTCACTAAGTCCCTGCGATACAGAGCTCTGAATTCCAGTCCCAAAACAATTAATTTTCACTTGCAAGGAGGCACTGGAAAATCCTTTCTCAGAAATTCCCCCCTGGACTCTCCTGGTCTCTTTTGTCTTCTTCCTGTTCCCTTTTCTTACACCCACCTCGATATTTGGGTTTTCCCACAATCTTATCCCTGTGCCATTAACATAAAGGCTGTTCCTTCTCTACCACGCGCCACCCAAACCAATTTTCTCTCTGCCCCAGTGACCCCTCTATTTTTGAGTTCTCCCTGAACATAACAAATATAATCTTTAGCATTATAACTCTGAACATCACCCTCTGACCAAGAGGAACAACAGCTGTTCCAGTTTCAAGCGCAATTTGAAACTGCCTCATTTGCGGTTGCTCATAACTTCCTAAAGCTTTCACCTTTTGGGCTAACACATGCAAGAATTCGTGCCTGCCGCAAGTCTGACCTTTATTTTAAAGTTCAAACCAAGACGATTCAGGCCTTTCCTAGGGAGCAGAGAACATATGCTGTTGTTTTCCACTTACAAAGGCAATAAAATTCAGGGATCTCGTTTCAAAACACGTGGCTAAGGAAGGAAAGGCTGAAAGGTGAACACTGAGGCAGGTGCCTGGGAGCATTAGCCCCAACTTGACCGTCACGTTAAAATGCATAGAAACAGCATATTCTTTCCTCTAGGCTCATAAGGGCTGACTGCTCACTCAGCATGTGAAATTTAATTCAATGCAAAATCCAATGAGTTGCAAAGGAATTTAAGCGAGGCCTCTACGCAGATACCTCATTTGATCTCAAAAAGCAGAGAACTGGAACAACTCTTGAATAATTCACATACAGAGAGAAATCCTCTCCAAATCACCGCAGATGTGCAAAGATTTGCTGGTACTGGACAGCCATGGCTACGTTTACACCCAAGCAGTGCTAAGAATATGGAGAAAAAGGAAAGAGTCAGCACCTCAAATGTTTGCTTTCCCACAAGGGAAGCTTTCTCCCCCCAAAAGCAGCAGACGTGGGTTTTTTTGGTCAACAAACCTGTTCATAGCAGATAGGTGGGATTTTCAAAAGCCTTCAGCATTGCCTAATAGAGGCTATTAAAACCAGTGGGAAAAGCACCTCGGGTTTCAGCAGAGACTGAGTAAGGCCAACAAGAAGCCCCTTTGAAAACCTCTGTCCTTAGGCTGAGCACCAGGAGCAAAGGCAATTAATTGCCAGCCTCAGAGAATGATGAGCATGGGCAGCCATTCACATATTGCCATTTCGTCTTGCTGTGCTCTAACTTTTGGCAGCTCTTGCTTACTCCATGTATTTCACCTCCTGAGTTCACTTCCTGCAGGAAGCAAAGTAACGCAGAGCCCGAGGGAGAGGTCTGTAACTAAATTAAGGAGCAGAAGTCATCTCTGCCATTGTGAGACCATAGAAAATGGGAAGTGTTCTTGAGGCTGAAGATACCTTTTACTAATTGTTTTTAGCGTTTAGCTACAGTTTCAACTTAATTTGATAATGGCCATGACTTTGAGAAGTTATTTCATGGGGGGACAAATATCAGTATTTCCTTTTCATTGATGTAATTCTAATGTGCCTCCCTCTGAAGGGAAAAATACGAAAGATTTCTGATTTCCTGAAAATACAAAAGATTTCTGATTTCCTGCAGATGGTTTGACTAGAGTCTTAGGTGTAATGAAATGTATCCATAAAGAGTAAAATAAGAAAATACATTCAATGCTCAGTGAAATACATCAGGAAATATGCAAATAAAATTAACAGTGGTTGACTGTGGTTGACTGACAATTTTTACCTATCCTTGCACACACAGAAATCTTCTTCCCTACTGGTTTCATCAGTATGTGCTGTACACTAGCATCTTCTTAAAAGTTGGGCAGCACAGTGACTTTACAGAACATGCGTGACAAGATGATCTGCTACAGGTACTTCTCCCTTGCAGGTCCAGTGCATTTGGTGTTTACAGGGACCCTTATAAACCAAGATCTTGGCTTTCTGGTCTCAAAAATCAAACTTCTGAGTTTGATCAGAGCTCTGGCAGATGTCATTTCTGAAATATACTTGCAAATGATCATCTAGATTGACACCAGGAAGGCTGTGAGTTTACTTAGTAGTGAGGGAATGTCCTGAGCTCACATGGCTTTTGCCATTTGGGCAATTCATTCTACTTTTGCCTGGTTTTTCTGGCTGTCACTGTCAGCTGTGAAGGTGGGAAAACACAACCATGATACCAAACAAAAAGAGGCGCACAAACAATCTGAACTTGCACAGAAATAGCAGTAGACACGCAGAATCATCCCTAACCGGGATGTATAATCAGCTGTTTATGTCATTGCCATCTGGTGGGCCCCTGACTAATGCAAAATAAAGTCGCATTGGATTAGATCGTATTATAAAAATCTCTCCAACTGAAGAAGGTGGAGGAGGAATTCCTGTCTGGCATGAAAGTGGAGGGAAGACACATTAATTGCATTGTGCCATTTTATAATTGCGTTCCAGTGGTAAATCAAGCCTGAGGGCTGACAGCCAGTGCTCGGGAGGGAAGTTGCGTCTGTTTAAACCCATTCCATTCTCTGGTTCATGATTGAGCTAAGAAGCTGCAAGATTTAGAGGAGATAAGAGAGCAAGAAATGTGAATTCAAGTAAAACAAACACTAACCTAACCTGGTGATTTATGCCCTGGATTAATCTTATTGCAGTGACCCAGCTCTTAAAGCAAGGGCAGCCTCAAGCTCAAACCCATGTCTTTCAAGTGGGCACTGCAGATGAAACACATTTCTCGTGTTCATTTTGTTGTGCTCATTAGCTAAGTAATTGCTTGTGCTCATTAGATAACAGCCTTTTAAATCTGGGACTGGATGCGAGCTCTGCAAGAAGGCTGTCCTCAGCCATTCCCAAGGGTGCACTCATTTTTATTCTGTCTCTTCAAATCAGTCTTCAAGAAGTGCTTCCCCTACACACTTAAAATAAACCACAACTGAGCTTAACACCCAAGGCAATTAAACTTACCTTAGTTCCTAGTCCCTTGTAGTAGTTTGTAGAGTCAACACACTTAAGGTGAAACTTTGGACCCATATAAGCCAATGGCAAAACTCAACGGGAACTAGGATTTTGCCACAGGGCTGCTCTCCGTACAGCCTCCATCATCAAAGGAACATAAGGATGGCTGCAGGGCATGTCAGTCAGGCATGAAATTACACAGAGGAACCCCACTAAATAATTGCCCAAATTGTATGTTGCTGAGAATAACTCAGAGAGCAAACTGCATGAATGGGTCAGCGCTGTGTGCAGCTGGACTTGTACAGAGCTGTGTACAAGGAGATTTGTACTAAGAATTTTACATAAGAAGATACCAGTAATTTTTCAAAATACGATTAAGCATTTTTTAGGTCAAATTCAGCCCAGATATAGCCATTATGATGAAATTACATCAACACTTATATTTTGTGCACCTCCATGAGTTTTGCAATGAGAAGAAATAAATAAAACCAACAAGGCAGCATGAATTCTCCCTACAAAGACACACAGTGCAATCATACAATCGTCTAGGTTGGAAGGGACCTTTAAGATCATCGAGTCAAACCATCAACCTGACACTGACAACCCCACCACTAAACCATGTCCCTCAGCACCACATCTACATGTCTTTTAAATACCTCCAGGGATGGGGACTCAACCACTTCCCTGGGCAGCCTGTTCCAGTGCTTGATAAACCTTTCTGTGAAGAAATGCATTCATAATGGCTTCATGTCATGTTTCATTTGAATTTTAATACCATCTTGTATACACATGATCATGGTATTACTTTAAAACACACTGTAAACTTAGTAAGCTTAAGCTTTAAGTTGCAAACTTATTTTCAGGTCCTTTTCCCAATTATCTGAAGACTGCACATTCACCTCTATTCATTCACGCAAATTATGGAAGCCCGTGGACCAAGACGATTTTCCAAGGACCAGCAACAGGGAAGGACAGACTACACGAAGAAGTGAAATCCTTGTTGATGGCTACCTGCCTATGGCTTCATCAGGCAACCTGCTCCATTCGTAAGTATCTCAGTTTTGCCCAAATTATCGCATTCAATCTGTGCATCACATGAAGAAGAGATCAAAGGCCCTGAATCTTGACTACTGATCTGTGGCTGGTTTCAGTACTCTAGTAGCTATCTCTTATCACTCTCCCATGGACCTTGCAACATTCACAGCAGAGTCAGGAGGAGGGAA
Organism: Rhinoptilus africanus; assembly: GCA_013400135.1. Lineage (NCBI taxonomy): Eukaryota > Metazoa > Chordata > Aves > Charadriiformes > Glareolidae > Rhinoptilus > Rhinoptilus africanus. Next base: position 303,241 of record VXBO01012413.1, read on the forward strand.
CTATGCCCACATGTTTGGTGACTCACATTAACACGCCAGACTGTGAAATGAAGAGCTGAAAACTGGGCACACATTCCCTTTCACCAGCTCTGCTGTGGGAGTAGCAAGTGCCAGCGGGGCAGCAGGGCAGGCAGCAGCGGGCTGGGATGGTAACACAGGACAGCGAGACTCACCAGAGCTCCTCTGGCAGAGCCTTAAAAGAGCCCAGAGAAAGCAATTCACAAAGAGCAGGAACATGCTCAGCAAATAGAAAGACACGATAAAAGCTGCATCACAAATATCACCTAATTAACCATTACCTACATTTCCTAACAGTGGGAAACTTAATCTGTATGCGGGGTCAACTTCAAAGGGAGGGGAGGTCTCAGCTTAAGAAATACAAAAGGATGCATAACCAAAAGTCATGGGATTAAAGAAAGGGAAAGCTTAAAACACAAAGTGGAAAAAAAAATCATTGAGAGCAAACCATTACACTGTCAAGCCGGGGTCTTAGTGGCAATGATGGAGGCCCCATGACTTGGAAAGTTTAAATTTAGAGTAAACAAGGCATTAGGAGGCTTACACCCCGGGGAGCCGTCCTGCCTCATCAGGGAGACAGGCTGCACCGAACACCTCTGCCTCCAGTGCCTCTTCTGTAGTCCATACACACTGCTCTGATGAGCTATTTCATTCAAGCCAAAGATTTCAAAGATACGGCAATTTAGAGATTATCTATGACCTCTGCATCAAGCAGTTTTTCTACTTGCAGATAATTAGCTCAGGGAGCTGCTTGCCAGAGAGCTATATTTCCGCCTGGGCAAGATTCATGAATGAAGCCGCACTGGTTCTGCGATTTTTAAGAGCAACTTCAGCACTGCAGTAACCTCTTCTAGACCCTGAGCTCACTGCTCACCATCCTCTGCAAAGTAATTAATATAGTCTGATGAAGAGTTGCCCGAACTGCTCTTTAATTCACTGACATTTCTGTGAATGAAACTTCCCTTGCTCAAACTGCCTGTAAACTGTGGAGATCTTCTCACACGCAATACGACAAACGGCAGGTTCTCCTCCCAGTGGTACTGATGAACATTATTCTTCCCTTCTGGCATTTTCCTCCCTCTTTCCCCTTGACCATCACCATCTTGTAGACTTTCAAAGTCATGATAAAGGACTGTTCATTAATAAGTCTATCTAGTGCCAATACAGCAGGACCCTCACTCCTGTTGAAGCCACATAAGGAATCTCACATCAGCGAGACCATACAATATCCTGTGACCGGACATGGCAGGAGCCACTGCCCTTGGCCTACCAAGAAAGCCAGAGCAATTGGATCATCGTCTTCTACTTTGTATTTTACTCTTTCACACTGTTAATCCAGAACACTTTGGGAAAATAAAAGAAACTGCAACACACACACACAACTTCCACCCCCTCGTTTTGTGATCAACAACTGGCCCGTCCTTTGAGAGCCATGAAGCTAGTGGAAAGTTTAGCTCATTTTTCACCAAAGAGGTCAGCTCCCCTTTGCTTTCTATCACAGAAACCTCCCTGGTAGGTGCAAATAAGAAGAGGGGAAGAAGGGTTCGGGGAATCCTGTGGTTAGCACGCAAGGAATCTGCTCCCTTTTGTACCGCTGCCTCACACGCTGCTGGAGGGACAGCGGGAGACGGTGACAGCAAAGGTGTCCTGTATCTCGCTTAAAGGACAAAAGGAAATACCACATCAGCAGCACTAGTGATTCTTGTCACCAAGGACTGGTTGTCCGGGAGAGTGTTGAAAGGGACCCAGGCCACAGGCCATGCCTAGGCTCCCTCCCCAGACTGGCTAATCCAAGGAGAGCCATGGCAGCTCCAGAGCACCTTCTAAGCACAGCTCCCCTCGGAAAACAAGTCACACGGTAAAATATTGCCCCCTGAAGTGCAGTTTCCTGCTGATTTCAATATGCACGTATACAAAGACAGAAGCTAGCCCACAGTTAGTTTTTGATAAATATCTGGGAGCAGAAACACCACAGATTAAGTGCCTTTGCAGGGCTTTTTATTTTCCTTCTAAATAAGCTTTGCTCTGGGGCTTTCTGTTTTCCTTCTAAATAAACTGTGGGTTTACTTTTCGGTCATTCTGAGACTATTGCAGGTAATCTGCTGTAGAGTGTCATCTAGTTTTCTGGTAATAAGCAAGAATTTTAGGCCAATCATTAAACATTCTTCCATACAGAGCTTAAGACAAGTGACATCAGGAATACTGATCCAGGAATGAGCGGCTGCAGAAAGCTTTATAAACAAGCTACTCCAATACTCTTCAGCTGAGCAGCTTCCTTCAATAATAGAATCATAGAATCATAGAATCATAGAATCATGGAATCATGGAATCATAGAATCATAGAATCACGGAATCATGGAATCATAGAATCATAGAATCACAGAATCATGGAATCATAGAATCATAGAATCATAGAATCACAGAATCATGGAATCATAGAATCATAGAATCATAGAATCACAGAATCATGGAATCGGTGAGGTTGGAAGGGACCTTTAAGATCATCAAGTCCAACCATTAACCTGCCCTGACAAAAACCACTTCTAAACCATGTCCCTCAGTAACACATCTACCCTTTTCTTCAACACCTCCAGGGATGGGGAATCCACCACCTCCCTGGTGCCTCCGTGCATTTTTGCAGGCACAAGTTGTGTATTGTGAGCTCGGCTAGGAGCAATGAGGTTTTTCACTAAATGGATTCACTTAGCAGCAGGCACTCATCATGAGGCAGTGCAGAACGCTTAACACTCCTATTTCTCCTTTGTCCTCTGTGCCAACTTTTATGGGTTCGTACGAATAAGCACACACTGGTGCTGTAACCGTTTATCACCTTCCTTATTTCTCCAGAGGCAAGATCTCATGAGATGTCCCCATGGCAGGGAAACGTAAACATATGCAATAGTGTGAGAGGTGAGAGAACCACAGCAGAAAGGAGATGCTAAAGCACATGAAGATGGGCCCTAGCAGATCTCCATGGAGTAAAAGGTGTTTCCATATGTTTCTGTGTCACCCCCTGCTGTGCATCAGTGTAATTTAGCTTCTTCTCCATTCTCACACTAAAAAAAAAAAATTAGACATTGGGGAGATTAAAAATGGGCTTGGCAAACCCTATCTGGGTGACATGGGACAGAGCAAGAGAAAATCTGCACTGTGAAAGCACAATGCAGAGACCTACCAAAAATCTTCGAGCTCTCAAAACTGTTAGGTTGCATGGTCAGATCAACTGCACCTGCACAATTGCTCCAAAGGGGTAAAGGGACATGGGCGTTACAAATCATCACAAAGGCACACACACACAGAGGACCTTGCTAACACAGGTCTGCTCTTCAGCACCCAAACTAACATCTTTGCATGATCCTGATCTAGTGGGAGGTGTCCCTGCCCATGGCAGGGGGGTTGGAACTAGATGATCTTTAAGGTCCCTTCCAACCCCGACAACTCTATGATTCTGTGATCCTGCTTTAACAATATGGACTTTCTAGAGAGCTTACAATTCATCTCTCTGCACAAATTATGCACTGTGGATAAGCACCCTCTTACCTACCACCAACTGTTTTCAGTAGCATGACTTCAATATACCTAAATGACCCTTAATACTCAAGAATTTACTCTTCTGGGTGAAAGATTTTGGTCCTGGCAGCTGCTCTTCCTGACCTACATGCAAGAAAAGAGATGGTTCAGCCACCATAAAGCTCCTCGTCACAGACCAGACCTCCTCTACTAAGGCAGGACAGTTTGCATGGCATAGGTGCCTTTTACCAGAGCCACCAAGGCTCAGGATGTTCTTCTCTGTTCCTCATCCATTCTCCTGGCTGGGACAAGGACATTGCTCTCTCTTACTTCACAATCAGGAATACCCTCTGCAGGACTCCATAAGGAAAGTACAGAAGAGCCAATACTAGACCAGAGTGTTAATTAACAGCACTAGTGCCGCAAATTAGTTTCTACTATTAAAGGATGAGTGGGAATTTTCTACACTTACATCTTCAAAATATCTCAAAGATGCTTCACAAATACAGCACAAACCTCTCTTCCCATCCTGCCATACATCTCACGTGACTTGGGCTAACTCTGGGCTCCCCTGTTAAACTGAGTGAAATGTGGGGACCGGAGAGAGCTGTTTTAAAAAGGAAATCATGTCTGGCTTTCAACACAACTTTATTTTGCTGTTCTGATCTCTCCATATTCGTGTGACTTGATCTAGAAGTTACAAGAGCCCAATCACATCAAAACTGAAATCCCAGTCTGAATGTCCTAATTCTTTGTGCATTCGGAAATCTCCCACTGAATGTGACATTACGGTGTTAGAATAACAGAAATGTGTAGTTTGGGGTCACTGCCTTAATGTCTTGGACACGCTCTCCCAAGCGGTCTGCATTTAATTTCAAACAAAAACAAGTGACTAAAGCAAGGGATCCTGGCAGCCAACCACATAAGGCTGGATTAGTAGTGGTTGTCTCAGTGTAATCAACCCCTTCTTTTCCCCTTTTTACATAGAAACAATGTCTGAACTGGGCATTTACAGGGGAGAGAGCTTCTAAATGGGAATGAACTGTTACTCACAGGTAGTGTTTTCAGGGAATAGTATTAATTAGTGTCCCTTACACTCCGCCCAGGCCACTCTCCAGAGAAGCAGCAAGTTTATACAGTCATGGGTTTGATTAGGCACAGTGATTTTACATACTTAATTTTGAAGGGTTTGGTTTGGCTGACTTTCTAAATTACAGACAATCAGAACACACACAAAATTGGTCCTGCCTATAGCAGCCGTCTAGCTGAGCTTCAAAACCACAAACGTACACGCAATTTTCTTGTCTACAGCTTTCCAATTTTCCTACGTACACGCATTTCCTACCAGGGAGCTGCAGGCAGCTTGCCATTCAGCTTGTGGAGTTTCTGGCCTACCCTTCAGAGGGGCCTCACCCCCTCCAGAATTGAGAAAGAAGACAAGATTCATCTCTGGCATTCAGGCTCATCCCACCCGGGCCAAGCACTGCACACTGAGGTATCAAAGTCAGATCTGGGGGCACCAAAGAGGCACTGTGGATCTTCTCGAAAGAGGCTCAGGAACTTGCCCATGGTCCTTCAAGAAATCTGTGGCAGAACAGAGAACATCAGCTACTTCCATAGCACAGCTGCATCCCCCTAAATGGGTGAATAGGAATGTTCTGGTCTCAATCAAGTAATAAACTTACTGTACAAGAGATCTGCTGCAAGACTGCCTACAGGGAACACAGTTCTCACTCTGACAAATAGGGAAGCTGTAATTACAAGCACTATAAGTGCTGGAGGCAAAGCTAATGGGTAACAGCTCTGAGGACGTAAGGGGCTAAGCCAGGCAGGTAAGGATTTCTTTTAAATGCCTTCTGCACATAAAACCATGACATGGAAAGCCAAAGATTACACCTTCCCTGTTCTCAAGTTCTTCCAGATGCCTTAAGTGGGCCACTAAGCCACAAAGGATGAGGCTAAGCACATAGCCTCATACACATATCAATCATGCTGGTAAATCATAGAATCATAGAATCATAGGGTTGGAAGGGACCTCGAAAGATCATCTAGTCCAACCCCCCTGCCAGAGCAGGGTCACCTAGAGCACATCACACAGGAACGCCTCCAGGCGGGTTTTGAATGTCTCCAGTGAAGGAGAAATGTTTCAAGTAAATTTTGCAGTAAATCAATAAAAGAAAGAAAGGGAAGGCTAGATTCCACCAAAGTCTTCAGTTCATGTTCTCCCACCCTAATAACACAACTGCCCCTTGTCTGTCATATTATGAACTTTTATTACCATACCTGGGAAAACCTTCCACCGATAAGGACCATGTCCTCCCATACTACAACTCAGTCATTTGTTGGGCAGTAGAAGTGTTATGAGGGCATCTGCAAATCTGTCGGATTAAGGGTTACACCACAGGCAAACACCAACCCTGTGCAATTTCTTGAGAATTTACCACTGACATTTGGAAGCCAAAGCGCTCACAGCGACATAAAAAAAAAAGCTGTAAATTCCTCTTTAAAAAAACCCTGGATGCGAGAGTGAGAAGTGATGTGGGAAACTCTGGCCTTCAGCCAAATTATTCACTAGCCCTGTAGGTTCATTAATGTACTACTGCTATAAATTTCTATTATGAGATATTATTGATTCGTAGCCACAAACACACTGGATGCTTGAGATCTTCCCCCAATAGTCTTTACAGTTCCAAATTCTGCACTTGGAAAGACTTGTTCTTACTTCAACATCTATTCCACTCATCTCAACAACATCAGCCAACTCATGTCTCTGATTTTAGTTGTTCCTACTGAGAGTTGAGTAACACTGGCACTTTCCAAAGTATCCTTTGATTTGCTGACATCACATGTGCTCTTGGGAGGATACATATAGTCAACATTCCCTATACCAATGGACAGAGCTGATTAACTACTGATACTTGGGAGATTACAAGCTTAAGCGATGTATGGTGGTAGATTCCCCATCCCTGGAAACATTCAAGGTCAGGTTGGATGGGGGCAACCTGATCTAGCTAAGGATGTCCCTGCTCATGGCAGAGGGGTAGAACTAGATGACCTTTAAAGGTTCCTTCCAACCACAATTATTGTATGATTCTATGATCAAATGAGTTAGAAGATGTAAAGCCAAGGAATCTCTCTTGAAACAGGATCATTTCTGAAGTAAAAAGAATGGCACAGCAACTTCTGAATCTGTTGAAAAAGCTAAACATTGGGAAGGAAAACAATAAAAAAAATAATGTTTGAACCCAGTCAAACATAATGTCGTCTTGCAGCGTAATTCTGTTTCAACCACATTCCTTAACTGTTACTGACTAGAGTTGCAGCAAAATTATGAAATTCATCAGCAAAATCTAATTCAGGCCAGTCTAAACTACAAATACAAATTATCCACTGAGCTGTGCGAGATGTCAGTGCTCCCGTGCTGGGTAGCACTGTTTAATGCAGGTCTATGAAGCACCAGCCCAGAGAGCTGCTGCCAGGCCAAGGATAGATGAAGTCTCAAATGAACAGATCCAGTTTAACGTGCAGTACCTGAAGGGAAGTGCCAACTGAACAGGCGACATCTTCTTTAACTAAAGTTGCATAGGAGTGGGGATAGCGAGATGGACACATCTGATGACTTGGTACAATACGGCCATAAAAAGAAGACTGGATGCTGATGGTGGTTCTGTGAGGACATCTCAGGGAGACATATTCTCCATCACAGGCATGGTCAGTGTAATTCTTTAGTACTTGTGATATGTAACCTGCAAAAAACCATGACAAGAACCATCATTAATGACAGGTAGTTAATATTTAGGTGACTTACAGCAGTGTAGTCTAAAAAACACACGACTAATGAGCAACGAGGGATGCAGATTTATTACTCATGTCACACATGTGCAAAGGAGAGAGAAGATGACATGGCAGGTGGGAAGGCTTGGGGATTTGGCCTTCAGCCATGTTATATATCCTTAGTGGAAGCAATATTCAGATGCTCCAAGCTCTTAGTCCAATCACACTACTTATTTACATTGGCATATCTGTCAAGTTTACAGGAAATGCAGCTAAGCCAGCCTCATCATCTAGGCCACATCTAGATACTGCATGCAATATCTGGCCCCCCAGTACAAGACAGACTTCAATAAACTGGAGTGATTTCAACAGAGGACCACCAAGATGGCTGGGAGCTGGAGCACTTGCCCTGTAAGAAGTGGCTTGTTCAGCCTGGAGAAGAGACAGCTCCAGGGAGGTAATCAAGGAGATGGAGCCACGCTCTTCACAGCGATGCATGGTAGGAAAATGAGAGATAACAGACACAAAATGAAAGAAGAGGGTTTCAGACCAGGTATATGGAGTAACTTTTTCACTGCAAGGGCAGTCAAACAGTGGAGCAGGTTGGCCAGAGAAGTTGTGCAGTCTACATTTTTGGACATTTTCAAGATGTTACTGGATAAAGACCTGAGCAACCTGGTCTGACCTTCTAGTTGACCCTGTTTTGAGCAGGAGGATAAGACTGAAGTCCCTTCCAATCTCATTTTTCCTGTGAAATTATGAGCATGGGCAAGAAAGGCCCAGACACAGAGCCACTAAGGGGAAAGTTGGGGTTACAGTTGGATGTGTGAGGTCCTATTGCATAATGGTACACCAATCACATTTTTGCTCTCCCTTCACAATATACCATTTTAATTCTTCTGGTTGCACCTTAGAAAAGCTTTGCTTTCTCTCTAGTTGTGCAAAGTTTCAATCTTTTTAGAAGGAAAACAGTATGCAGAACCAAATCTCTCCTTGTTTGTTAGACAATGACATCATTCACAATAATAAAGTAATTAACAAGAATACAGCATGGGGACAAAGCCTTGTTAAAATTACACCGAGTTAAAAGGGCTGATTGCAGTCAGGTTGCCATGGCAACTGGCAAACAAATCCTGATATCACCACGCTTGCGCATGAGGGGAAACCACTGTGGTGCTGATATAGAGACATCTGTGCAGGGAACTCTACAGTATGTCCCATGTCAGCGTCAGCCACAGTCCCATTCAAACCTACAGACTTCCTCTCTCTAAAGAGTTTGGAAGTCCCCTTCCCACTACTGACCAACAACACTAATCTACCAGCAGCAATCGCGCAATGCCCTGTCTCCGTCTTCCTCTACATCTTAAGAAAAAGTAGAGGAAGACAGGGACAGGGCATGGTGGGATTGCTGCTGGTAGACTCTTTTCTTAAGAGGTGGAGTAGAGAGAAAAGAGAAAACCATTAAGAGAAACAAGTAATCCCCGGACAAATTCCTAAAAGGGAATGTGGTGTATATCTTAGACTTGTTTTTTAAAAATGGATAAAATGTGACTATTCTCTTGCTGGCCTGTAATCACAGAATAATTTAGGCTGGTACCTCTTGAAGTCATCTAATCCAACCTTATGCTCAAAAAAGGGCCAACTTAGACCAGGTTTCCCAGGGCCTTGTCCAGTTCTAAACATCTCCAAGGCAACTCGTGCCAATGCTTAACAACTTTCACAGTGAAAAATTTTTTCATTCCATGCAATTGGAATTTCACATGTCATAGAATCATAGAATCATAGAATCATAGGGTTGGAAGGGACCTTAGTAGATCATCTAGTCCAACCCCCCTGCCAGAGCAGGGCCACCTTAGAGCAGGTTACACAGGAACGCGTCCAGGCGGGTTTTGAATGTCTCCAGAGACGGCTTCTACTTGTCATGGCTTCTACTTGTTCCCTCTGGTTCTTTCATTGTGCATTTCAGAGAAAAGACTGGTTCCATTTCCTCTATACCATTAAGTAGTGTAAAACAGTAATTAGATCCCACTCTCATTCTCTACTTCTAGATTAACAGACCAGCTCCCTCAGACTCTTACTATTTCTCATGTGTTCCACTACCCTGGCCTTCTTGGCAGCCAAAGGGACTCTCTCCAGCTTCTCAACATCTTTGCTATACTGAGAGACCGGTTTGGTATGCAGTTATCCTTCATTGCTGCGAGGTGCACTGCTTCCTCACATTCATCATCCTGTCTTCCACGACATGACAATGCACACAGGGAAACACAATTCATGTGGTTGGAGAGAATCCACATGGCTTGCCCAGAATCATTCCAATGTCAACTATAGCTACCCTTGTAGGCACATAGAATGTGTTGGGTTGGAAGGGACCTTTAAAGGTCATCTAGTCCATCTGTAGGGTATATTTATTCCACTAAGTTAAACACTCCCAGGGCCTTTTCTCTGTCCCTAAAGTCATATCCAGCTCTTACCCTCCAAAATAGTATGGCCTCATCCAGAGCTGGGAATAGTTTCTCTTCCATACCAACACTGAAACCTAGCTCAGGAGTGGTGTGAAAGAAAACTGGTCCAAACAAATTTCAAGGTGTCTAAAACAACTATTATTATTATTCTTAGAGAAAACCAACACACAGTAATTTAGCTTCAGCTTTCAAGCTGCCGCTATGAGGGCTGGATTCTCTGATTTTTCTGAATTTTAGTCTGTAGTTCTTATTTAGCATTTCTGTTGCTACACTGCCTCAAGGTGTGTGCCAAATAGATATTTACTCAAATCAACATATTAATTTCCAAGTCCCCAGGGCAGCATTTGCTTATAAGAAAAAGGCTGAGACACAGCCCCACTAATTAGAGTAAGTGACAGGGCTGCATCAGATCAGGGAACAGCGCTGTTTAATTTTGTGCCTTTATCTCACTTGTTCAAGGAAGGGCCCCTGGGATAAAATAAACTACTGGAGTGCATCTCCTTTCCCAGTCATCAGTAGAATATGTGTTCTGTGTGATGCTGTATGCTAATTCCTGGAGTCAGATCAGATCTTCTCCCTCAAAAATAAGGCAATCATACAAGATGGGCATCGGGAAAACAAACTACAAACAAAACCAGGATGTAACACAAAACATTAAGCCCCACTTTCCACACTGTTACTCCAGCATGTTGGGACTTTGCATTAGGACTTTTCCCTGGGGCTGACCTATTAGGGAGCCTGAGAAATACAATCAAAGTGTAGTCAAGACTCTGCTGGCTCCTCCTCTGTCAGAAAAGCCATCCTACAGCATGCCTTTTATATTGCCAGTCCAGGATCAGGGAAGGTTTCAACCCCTGCAATTAGTGCAGATCACTTGTTGAAACAACTCCTTCCTCTCGTTTTCCATCAGCAATTTCAAAATAACTCGAGTTCATTCAAGCTCAAGATACTGAAGGGATTGAATGCTTTGATGGTGGCTAATAATAAAGAAAGCACAATGTCCGAAACATCTGGCACTGACCACTGTCAGAGAGAAGATACTGGATTAGGCATGGGCATGATCAGGGATGACATGATGCTCTTCAAAGAGCAAAATGAAGTAGCTGTAGAGAATTAATGCTCTTTATTTTCCTCTCTAAGTGTGCCAAGCTTGCACTACATTCATTGATAGTTCTTCTGAAAGTGTTGGCATTTCTTTACCCATTGATTCATGGTTCGGCAACCCAAAACCTGAATTGTTTTCAGCATCCTTGCTGAATTTTCATTAACAAGTCTCAAGTGACCTTTTGTACCACTACATGGGGGACTGGGGAGGGAACTACTGGGGTGCTTTGTACTGAATGAAATGCATAAACATGTAGCCAATGCCAGGTGGTTGAGGACTTCAATGGCACTTGTGTACCAAAGTAAGAAGCACTTCATAAGTACGCGAGGAACAGTTTACAGAGCTCATTGACTCCTTCCTGGCAAGCATGAAAAGAAATCTCTTTTGGATGGTCACAAGAAACTATTTTATTTTAGTAAAATGATACAGCAGATCATCAATCAGCTATTCAGAGACCACAGAATCTGACAGTCAAAAAACTGAGATGATAAAGACATTTTCAAATTATTTTATCACTCCTCATCGAGTATATTTCTCTGCATTATTATCTGGAATATAAACTACAGCCTTACAAGTGTCCACTCCAAACAAAGATAAGGCAGGCTGTTATTAAAGAAATATGGCCAAAGACATTTGCCATTCCTTTCTTCATCCTCAAATTCTGGGATGTGAAATCCCAATTGTCAATCCAGGAACTGAACGCAAGCAATTATTTGAGGAAAACTTCCCAGCTGTACTGCCACAGTCAAATCTACTCTATTTTGTCGTGGTTCATCTTGGAGTGGAAGTGATATAAATTCTCATTATTTTATCAGGAAATTTTTTGGTGGTTCACTCACCTGGCTGTCTAGGGAATGCATTGTTAAAGCAGGTGGTAATTTGAGTTTTTCTTTAAATACACATATTTATGCTTGAAAGCATGGTAAAAGCATAAAAGAAATCTAAAGCATTAATCTCACCAAATGTTTTTCAAAATCTGGGATAACAAAAAAAAAATCTCTAAACTTTTGGGTTTAGCAATTCTCTTTTTTAAAGATTGTGTCAAGGATATGGAATCTTTGCTGGTGGGCATCCATACTCCCAAATTAAAACAATGTATAGGAGTCAAGTGCTAAACATCTCCTCAGTTCAAAAGACCAACGTCATTACCAAAGCAGGCATTTACACTCTGAAGACAAAATAAACAACCAAAGGAAGCGTCTCGCAAAAACGATAGATCATTTTTCCCTCTAATGAGAAGGAAATGTTCCTTTCAAACACCACGTGCAATTTATTTTTCCAAAGTCCAGAGTTTGACTCCTATCAGTCATCAGCAATAACTCTTCGATACTCCCAAACACAACCCTTAATGCTGACTGTAACTCTATCCTACCCAGCAACGTCAGCTCCCAAGAACCATTTTCACCATTGCCCCTCCAGGGAATTATTGTTGCTTAGTCGTCATCCAACAGCCAGTTCCAACCCTTAACACATATGCAGACTGGAGAAAAATAATAGTTTCCCAGAGAATATCATCACTTTACAGGTCCTGTAAATCTAAACATCATCCTTTACTTACTGTTATAGAGTTATAACCCTGCCTTTTTGAAACCCCTGCAACTCATGGAGGGGTTCACAAAAGCAGAGATGATACAAGAGTTTTCCTCCCAGCCAGATGTAGGGTAATAGTAGAACGTACGAACACTCATCCATATATCATATTTAACCACAGTTGTCTAGAAGTGCTAAGCCCCTTTTTCCTGCTTTCACTAAGTACAGTTCTAGTTTTGCTTGACAAGGCCCAGAGCAACACACCAGCTCGACAGCCACCAGAAGACAAATTTCAACTTTCATCAGGAAACATCTCTGTGAGTCTGCGCTGGAGGAATAGAGACAACACAATAAAACTAACTCATTGTACAGTTTGGATATGATCTCAAACTTCTAATAAATTACAAGGAAACTCAAAGGATTTCAATGGTTAATGAACTACTACACAGAATTCAAGCCAGAGCTTCATTAGTATCTGCATCGAGTTACAGCTAAGCTATAGTAATGTCTTCTAAAAATATCCCATTTGGGGCTTTTGTAGTTACAAATATGAAAGTGTATACGTATTCCCTGCTCTGGCAGGGGGGTTGGACTAGATGATCTACTAAGGTCCCTTCCAACCCTATGATTCTGTGATTCTGTGATTCTGTATAATTGAGAAAAATCAACATAATGAAAAAAGAACATCATACTTAGAAATAAGCAATTTCCTATTATCTGAAACACACAAAGTCAGTGCAATTAACTGTGTTAGTGAATAAAACATTGCCTTGTTCCTGATTGACACAGATTCTTTAATTTTTTTAATCCTCTTGTTTTTCAGATCTATATTGTTTTTTCAATATCTACTGTTATTTTTTTCTACTTTCCTCAGCTTCCCTGCAGATGTTTTTGAGGCTGTAAACGTGAAACAGAACTTTCTCCCAGGAGAGGCCTTAATCAGACACTTTTCTGGAGCTCAGACTACCCCTAGACCAGACTGTTTTTCAGATAGTCTGTAGACTGAAGAATTCCAAATTATTCTTTATATGCAGAAGGCTGATACTCATAACAACTCACAGAAACAGGGCTAAACCAGTGGAATAGAGTCACACGCCACGAGGACAGGCAAAGAGCGCTGAAATGTGACCCCAGCCAAGGCTTGAAGCCAGAGCAAGTAACTCAATGAATGCATCTCATACCAGGCATTACTGATAATCCTGTGGTTGCAGTAGTAAAAGCAGCTCTCTCGAATCACAGAGCAGCCTAGTACGGACAAGTAGGGTTTGTTTGGCTTTGTTACTAATACTGGAGATTAAAACTTGCTATTACAAACCTTCTACAGAGAGATTTGCTTTCACTTCGGCTGCTCCCCAACCCTTTCACCTTTCGGATACCATACAGCACTGGAAAAACTTGAACAGCTTGTACGCATACTTGGGAAAATAGTTTTATTTTAAGTCAACAGTTCTTTGCCCACTATCTGATCTTCTGTGGCGCAGTTGCAGCTCCAAGCAGTATCCAATGTTAACTTAGAAAAACGGCTGTGAAATGAGAGTGAATTTAGAACGGCAGCTGGGTGCCAGCATTTCAAGGCTAAACAAGGTAACGTTTTGTAAATGCTGAATAGTATTTCATAGGGTAAATGCTGAATAGCATTTCATAGGTCTCCCTGGGTTTGTGTAAGTATGAGACTGTAGTGGAAATTAGACTGGTGAAGGCTAGGGGTGACAGGAATAAAAACATGGCCGTTTTCAACTCTGCAGGCTTGAATCTAACTCAGATATTAGTGATGATTATTGCTAATTATTCCCTTAAACTTCCTAACTGTAAGCTCCTATAGAATTTCATAAAATGCTACAGCTCTTCCGCAGACTGTTGGCATAACTGGCAAATTTAACAAGCAACTCCAACTGCAAATATTTTGGGTCTAGAATTTTAAAGAATTGCTCTAAAAAATTCAATACAAAAAAAAATCTTGTTTGCTATTTGACCATCATCAGAGATTATTTTCTTTTAATGTCCCATAAGCCTATGGGTTTTTGAAAACTTACCTTTTTCCTAAACAACTTTTTAAAGCCCTTATGGCTATAGAGATCTTTTTTTCCCCAGTCTCTGAAGCACCCATGCCAGTGCTTCACCACCTTCCTGATTAAAGGGGTTTTTCAAATAAGTGCTCAGAATTTCCCCTGTCACAACTCACATCTCTTGGGTTTTTATTTTGCACCTGTGAGAGAAGTCTAGCTTTGATTTAAGTATAACCATTTTTAGGAAGCAGAAGGAAACACCTGAATACCCCCTCAGCCTTCTCCAGCCTCCCCTCCTATGCCACGTGCTCCAGCCACAAATTGTCCCACTGGCCCTCCACTGGACTCCTCCCAGTTTGTCAGTGTTTCCCTTATCTTGTACCAGTATCATGACTTCTAGTTCAAGGAGTTCAAGTTCCTCTAGATTTAAGGAATTTTTTAAAAACTCTTATTTCGCTAGCTGTATGGTTGCTGGCAAGCAGCCGCGATTTTGAAGGAAATGTGAAGGCGCAGAGAATTTGGCTGGAAGGAGCTGCACCAGGACTTCACCAGCTTGCAACCCTCTCTCCAGCTCAACTTTATTCCTGCTCAACTCTTCCAGATCAAAGTCCCTTCCATTGATCTGTGTGCACATGCGTGCACGGGGTCTCAGGGCCAGCACCGGGAGTCAGACCATGGGTCAGAGGGCCCGTGTGCATGTCCTGCAGTGACCAGAGCAAAGGAGAGCGTGCAGATTGTGTGCGTATGTATCTCACTGATCACTAAGGAATATCAAGCTGGACTTGCTGCCACGTAGAGCAAGAGCTTTGGGAGCCAGGTAGGAGAACGGCCACAAGTCTGTGGCAGACATCGGAGAGATCAGACAGTCTGTGAGTTGGCTATAGGAAAAACCAGGAGGTCCAGGCCAGCTCCAGGAAGGGTCAGGGTGTCAACTGAGCCACCCGTCTGCATGCACATGTGTGTGGGAGGTGACTGGAAAGGAGAGGACCCATGAGTCAGCTATTGCATGGACTGTCTAAGACCGGTCACTGGGGGATCCACATTGTATAGAATCACAGAATCATAGGGCTGGAAGGGNGTCCTTCTTGAGCTGGGGAGCCCAGAACTGGACACAGTACTCCAGGTGGGGCCTCACCAAGGCAGAGCAGAGGGGGAGGATGACCTCCCTCGACCCGCTGGCCACACTCTGCTTGATGCATGTATGCATGCACGCATATTTTCTACTAACAGGTTTTCATCCTCATCAACCAGAGAGGGGAACAGGATGAGGCCATTGATGCTGTTTGTGTTCGCATGAATGCTGAGTCTTTCTGCCTGTGTTTTTCTGCATGGACAGACACACACACACCTCTCTATCAGGAATCACGCTCAGCATCACTACTGCCTGGACCTGGGCACACAGGGCTCTTGCCCTGCCTCCATCAGGCTACCAAATTTGGCAAGTCCTAGCACTTCCCACTAAAAATTCCATGTGTGTACATGTGTGTATATATACAATATATTTATATGCAGACATACACCCACACACACATGTTAAAAAGAAAACCCAAAAAACTTTGCAGAATATTTTACCTAGTTAAGTTGCAGGAGAAGCCTGAACCTCACTATAACAGCGGAGATCATTTTTTGCAGCGTTAAATTTCTTAGCACACTTAGTTAAAATTGTGTTATAGCATTATAAATATTAATACAATATATAATGAATATGTTAGTGTTATGGCATTATAAATATTAACAGACATTAATGTCTTTAATTGTAAAAAGTGTAACTTTGCATGCATTAGTATGTATTATGTGTCAATTATATAAAGTATATTGCACATAGCACAATCATATTTATAAAATATATCTTATAGCACAACCTAAAGATAATTACCCGGTCAGCTTGGGAAGTCTTATGGGTTCGTTCAGTACTCCGAGAACGAGAGCTATCATTTTGAGAGAGATTTAGTGTATGGTTCTTGCAGCCCAAAAAGGTCAATTCCACGCACTACAGATGAGCCAGGCACTATTTCATTCTAGAGACAGAGCAGCAGTTAAGTGTTAAGGTCACCACTTTATAGCTGAAGGAACTACATGGGTGATACTTCCTAAGCAGCTTCTATCGGCTCTTTCCCCTTGGCTCCCAACCAAGTCCTTTCCAAAACACAGCCATCACACAAATAAATCACAGCACTCCTCACTGTGGCCTTGCTATTGCACCCTAACCAGTGATAAAAAGCTCACACCACAGGGGGCGTGTAGCTCTTCTAAATTAAGTTATAACAGGTTTATTTTATTGAAAGAACGGCAGTTTTCTCTGTGTGGTTTATATAAAAGGGTTTTTTAATAGCAAAACTGCAGTGGTATAATTAGGATGCCATNGTGATTTTCTTGCATAACCACCAATGCACCTTCACTGGTAAACTTCCTCATGTTTGGCAAATTTCACCGGTGTTCACTTTGATTTCCAGTTCCACAATAAAATCCTTTTGATCTCACCCCTTCCTGTGACAATTCTTAGAGAAAACAAATTTAAGCTTGGAAATCAACATCATTATAAATCTAACATGCACATGGAAAGACCGTCGCTAAGAAAAAACAATCCCAAAGCTTGGTATCTCCCAGCCACTGTAGGCTGCGCTGCCTGCAGTGAAATTTAAGAGCTCCAACAGGGTCTGTCCCCAGGCTCAGCCTGCTCCCAGGGCATGCTGATGCTCAGCCTTTCCTACAAGCATCACTGGGTCTTTTGGCAAGAGACTGACAGCCCTTTTGCACCTTCTGGCCTCGTCACTAAAATTGCTGAAATCAAATTTGCGCCATTTCTCAAGGGACAGGGACCAATTTATTCATGTGTTGCTAAAGCGATTAACCAACGCAATATTCTTATGTAACGGGGAAAGGAGGCAGGATCCGTGCAGCTCCCTCGGGACATGCTCTGAGCTCACTGAACATCTCACTACTTATTCAAGAGGTCATGAACATTTGACAGTGATCAACATCTTAGTCTACGTCTACCTAACCCATGATTTAAGATAGGGTAGGGTAAGGTCAGGCAGAGTCGAATAGCATAGCATTTGCCCTTCCATGGCTTGTGCGGTCAATCTGCAATCACTGTCACACTTTCTCCATTCCCAGGGGAGAAGTACTATATAAGTTTCTGCAAGGCACCGCTTTATCTCCATTAAATCCCTTCTTGGGCCCTCCTTAGCCATATCACCCACGGAGAAGTCAATGCTGGTGAGCACAGTGCCCAACAGCAGTCTTCTGCTGCACCCGCACGCCCAATGAATGCACCTTTTCTTTTTTCCTCTAGTATTTTGAATGCATGGGGTTTACATACCGAATAAAATTCAGCTTCAAATCTTCTCTGGAAATAGGAAATATTTGGCTTCTGTCGTGAAAGCAGCTGTGGTATATCAGGTCTCTGGTAGCATCTGCGCTACCAGAGGACTCCTTCGTGTCCTCACACAGAGTGACAGTGAGAGACACAGCACCAACCCAGAAAGGTTGGGAACTGTCCATTTTGACCAAAACACAGATTTTCACCATTGCAAACACAGGGGGAAAGGTTTGTTCCTGTATTAGAAACATGCAGCAAGGGAAATACAAATCAGCCTTGCTATAAACATGCACCTCTGCAGAGCTACGGCAGCAGAAGTGCCTGAAAGCAGCCTGGCCTTTGCCCACAGCTTTACTGGGAGCGACAGGGAATTACTCTGTTACCGCCCAAATTAAAAAAAGCTTTGGCACAACATATCACCCTGGGACAATGAAAACAGTTATTTGACCACCCAAGTCACAGACAAGACTTTATGTGCACTGACCAACTCTTTAAGCAAATCAAGAACTAAACCATGACAATCTGACAAGGGCTAAGAAACACCAATGCTAAATAAACAGATTTCTGCCCATTTGCCAGAACTTATTTTGACAAGACTACGAGTACAGAGAGACGGCAGCTTTGTTTAGACTAGGGCAAATGGCAGGAGGGAAGGCAAAGTGCATAACCCTACGGGAGCTGCTGCTAAAGCCATCACAAGCAGCCATGAGTGGTTTGCACACAGCGCCAGAAGCCAGCTCTGGGGCCTTCAGGGATCTACACATCCCTGAAAAAAAGCAGATTTCAACTGGCAGGTCAAAATGCTGAACAGTTCCTGTGATCCCAGAGAGCAAATCTGAAATCTTGTTACCTTGCATGAAATAATACAGCGTGACTTACATGTGCAAATGCCATCATTGGCAGTGAAGAGTTCTCCTACAGGAAAATACTTCAAAGCAGGTTGTAGTCTCTCTCGCTGACTTTAGCAACCACTTCAACGCTCCAATGCTCGTTTTTATTAGAAAATTGTTTGTATTGCAAACTGTGAAATTCAAGGCCTCCCTCATTTGACAATGTGTAATAAGACAATTTCCATGCTCGAGTAGGTCAGACCGCTCTGGATTGCTTTGCCACCTAGCAATTTTTCTACTGCAGAAGGGGGAATTTTGGGGGGACAATGACAAATTGCTGTCTGTGGTGGGAAGCGCAGCCACTGCTCACAGACACACGGCGTGAGCTCTACTGAGACACAGCAGAGAATCCACACTTGGGATTCCCCTCCAGACTAGAGACCTTGTGCTTAATTCTCCCAGAACCCACCTCCCAAGAAAACTCAAATTAGGCAAAAGCTTGTTTCCAACACTGGGATTTTAACATCTCCCTTTTTCTTCTGCTTTAAATTCCAGATTTTATTTACTTGTTCTAATTCAGGGTAGATTTGAAAATTTAATGGAAGTAACAGCTCTGGAATGAACCTGCATCCTTTTCCCCAGGACTTGCAATAAGAACGACGATGCTGCCCTCTGCATGACCTTCGCCTGTGAAATGCGTATTTCTCTTTGCTTTGGCCAGGTCCTGGCAGCTTTATGAACCCCAAGAGAGGAAAGGAAATGAGGAGAGACTGAGACAAGATAGAGAAGGCTAAACAGTGAAAGGGAGAAACAGAGTAGGGGCAAAAGAAGGAAATTAAAAAGGGAAAACAAAAGGAGACATGGGGTAGAGTAGACATATAAAAAAATTCCTCTTTCTCATTTGTTAATTAGAAGTGTGGTCCCCAGGAGCTTATCCCACCAGAAAGAATCAGCTGGAAGCATCGTAGTGGCTGGGTCACTTGGGCAAAGGTAGGGAAACTGAAGAAACAGAGAGCAGCTTTAAAACACTAAAAAGGAGAAAAGATAAAGATTTTGAGCAAGAATATCCATTTGTAAGTGATCTCTCTTTATGTTACCACGTGGATGAGCTTAGAATCATACCTGGTTGCAGAAAGGACCGAGTTAGCCAGAGATACAAATTATCCAGGAAAAAAAGGAGCTCGAACTGATTGTAAAAAGATAAAAAAATGAGGGGAAAAAAAGAAAGGTTTGCAAGAATCTCCCCTAATTTCAGATATGCCCTATCTCTGATGACTTGGCTACAAACCTCAAAAGTTGCCTTAACACAACGTGCAGTGTGTTGTGTATGCAACAACCAGGCAAAACTGCCAGATCAGCATCTTCTGTTTAAGCCATTGACTTCAGCCAAGAGGGAATTTATTATTCACCAGCAACTGGACAACTTAAAGCAACGATAAATGTTTTCAGGGTAGCAGGAATGATGATTTCACAGATGAATTGTCAGGGTTTTTTTTAGTTCAACACAAAGAATACTAACAAGAGACAGGCAACCTGGGTATTACCAGTTTGAGCTGTCAGGCTGCCCAAGCAGCTAGAAGCTTAACTAACCTCCACTTCCCACATGCTCCTCCTGGAAAAGGCATTGCAGGAATGGACACGAAATTAGCGCTGGGGAGCAAAGGCAGGATGGTCTTAGTACCTCGGGCTGAGGATCAGGCACTTATGCAGGAGCTTCATTTCTGCCTGTTAAACAAGCAATACCTTCCTGGCGCCCAAGTGAAAAACCTTGTCTGTCTCAAAGTATTGCACCAGTTTACCTGCAATTTTATTTTTCCCAAAGAATCATGTCACTCGATCACGGAACTTTTAGTATTCCTTTTGGGACTTTAAAAATTACTGGCTAAATTATTTTATCCTGATTTAGGCTTCATTATCAAGACCTGTTAGATCCCTGTCCTCAGATTTTATTTTTTCTTGCATTGCTGGGAAAGCAGCTTTGTTTCCTAGCTATGCAAAGCCACAGTGTGGAGGAAAACTTTGACTGAGAAGATTGCCCCTTAGACCTCCTCACCCATGGGGTTTAGCTATCATTTGAGCCCTCTCCATACAGCCAGTAGAAAGAAGAAAGCACCGTCAGGCTTTATTCTAAGTAGATGTCTAACTGAGAACAGGAGTAGAGGTCAGGAAAACTATGTCAGTACCTGGTTTACCCCTCTCTGCTGACTGTAAAGGGAGCCCCATCTAACTAGCTCAAACATATTTTCATTGTAGGCACCAAAAGAAGGATGAACTGGTCATTGTGTATCACAGCACTGAGCAACGGCCTCATGACCATCTTCTGATAAGGGTTTCCCAAGGTAGAGCTCACCTTGGGTGAGGAAGGTCAGTACAGTGGCATCTCACTGCCCTGATCCCCTTGGGGTCCCACGGGTGAATAAGGGTTTATGTTACAGCAACGTAGTGGTTGCTAGTGCTAGAACGTGGTCTTTGGAGAGACTCTGGTGTTCTTCAGCCTCTGCCACTCCTGAAGTCTTGCTGCCACTGTAAATTTTGTCTTGAGTATCTAACCTTAAAGCGATTCCTACATAAACCAAAAGGAAGACTGCATTTATGTAGTTAGTGAAGAGGTTTAACCACAGGAGATTACCTTCTCAGGGCCAAAAGCCCATCCACAGATAGTTTCTACCTGCTCCCTGGTGCCATCAAGAAAGGTCAGCTCTGGCCACCAGCCACAGGGCCAGAGGAGAGTCCCCAGCACACTTCATCTGGTATCACCCTCACACCTCACTTTCCCAAATATCAGCTGCTCCCATTTCTAACATGCATGGGCAGGCCAGGAAAAAATAAGGACCTGTGAATGTGAAGTAACATGAGCCACAGAAAGACTGGGATAAAAAGAGGTATAAATGCATACTGACTTCTGATCAGGAGCACTCAGCAGCACTTCAGGACACGACAAAGGGGATGAAAGGATATACAAAGGGAGGAACTGCTTTGCCTGGAATATAAGTTAATAATAATAATGAAGACATCTGACTAACAGAGAAAAGACAGAACAGCCCCATTCTACCACATCACCACAATCATCTCTATAAAGGCAATAAGCGACAACACAAAAGGTATTTTTCCGCAGGGTTCCTTTTCTCCCCCACCTCTCACTGAGGCCATTCCCCATATTTGCAGCTTCTTTCAAGGACAGAAATAATATTTGGCTTCCCTGGCAACGAAGAACAAAGAGACAATAGAAATCCGACAGTGGAATTTATTAAGCCACGTACTACACTAACCCCTTGTACAGGGACAGCCATCAGGCAGAGCAGAATGGCCCCAGCGTAACAGCAGTTAGAAAAGCTTTTTGGCTAAAAGCTATTTGCGCTGCTTTGACACAGAGCAGTTGTTTTGACTAATAGGCTAGAGAAGGGGATTTCTTTTGCAGAGTAGCACTTTGAAGGGCTCTTTGCCTCACAGCTGTAACAGCAACCACATCCACAGCACACGTTTTCCTCCTACCTATTGTATCACGTACGAAAACACATCGCAGGCCAAAACAGTTTCAGGGTTGGCTGCTGCTAAACTCAGTGAGAATTGTGCTCATATACGGACAGCATTACAGCTAAAGGCTGGGATTAAACTACACGACCTGGGAGCATTTCCGAGCCCCTGTATCTGAATGCTCATCCCAGCTGTATCCTAACCCCATACTGGAACCAGACACATGACCCCTCCCCCCAGAAAAAGGTGATTTTTTTTTTGTTTTTTTCTTTTTTTTTTTTTTTTAAATCTGCAGGCAGCTTATATTGATGAATTTCCCCTTCTACATTATTCTCGTTTGGGACAGGACAGGGAACTGCACGCAGTTATTCTACCATTAATTCTAATGTTATGCTTTTCTATTACATTAAGGAACACTTCTAAACCTGTGTATGTCATCTGCATATTTTGCAGATGATACAGAACTGGAAGGAGCAGTTAATAGACCAGCTGGTTGTTCCATCACTGAGAGGGACCTCGACAACTTGGAAAAATGAGCAAATAGGAATCTCATTAATTTTAACTAAAGGGAAACGCCAAGTCCTACTCATAGGGAAGAGTATCCCCATGCATTGTTACAGGCTGGGGACCAACAGGCTGGAAAGCAGCTTTGTAGAAAAGGACCAGGGGGTCCTGGTGGACACCAAGTTGACCATGAGCCAGTAATATGACCTCACAGCAAAGGGAGCCATTGGTAGAAGTATCCCCAGCAGGTCAAGAGAGGTAAGCCTAACCCCCAGCACTGGTGAAACCTGTCTGGAGAGTTATGTCCTGTCCTGGATTCCCCCGTACAAGAGCGACATGGACATATTGGTGCAAATCCAATGAAGGCCACAAAGAAGATCAAGGGACTGGAGTATCTTTTGTATGAGGAGAGGTTAGAGAGCTGGGACTAATTAGCTGGCAGAAGAGAAGGTTCAGGGGGATCGTTTCAATGTATATAAATAACTGATGGGGGTGGAGTAAAGAAGACAAGGCCAGACTCTTCTCAATGATATCCCATGAACTGACAAGAGGCAAAGGGCACAAATGGAAATACAGGAAATTCCATTTAAACATATATGTAACTGTGAGGGTGGTCAAACACTAGAATGGGTTACCCAGAGAGGTTATGGAGTCTCCAACCTTGCAGATATTCAAAATCCAACTAGACACAGCCCTGAGTGACCTTGCTCTAAGTAGTGTGACCCTGCTCTAAGCAGATAGGTTGGACTAGATGATCTTAAGTCATAGAATCATAGAATATCTCAAGTTGGAAGGGACCCATAAGGATCATCTAAGTCCAACTCCCTGCTCCTCGCAGGAGTACCTAAACTGAAATCATGTGACTAAGCTCATCCAGATGTTCCTTGAACTCTGACAGGCTTGTGCTATGACAGCTTCCCTGGGTACACCGTTCTGGTGACCAACCACCCTCTCAGTGAAGAACCTTTTCCTTTTGTCCATTCTGAACTTCCCCTGACACAGCTTCATTCCATTTCCTTGCATCCAATCACTGGTCACCAGAGAGAGGAGATCAGAACCTTCCCCTCCACTGCCCACCTCGAGGAAGACTGCCACCAGGTCACCCCTCAGCCTTCTCTTCTCCAAGCTGAACAAACCAAGTGACCTCAGCTGCTCCTCCTAAGTCTTGCCCTTGAGGGGACTCATCATCTTCGTCACCCTCCTCTGGACACGCTCTAATAATTTAATGTCCTTGTGTGTGCCCAAAACTGCGCACAGAACTCGAGGGGGAGCCACACCAGTGCAGTGTTGAGTGGGACAATCACCTCCCTCGACCCACTAGCTATGCTAGTCTCTTCCAACATCAGCCATTCTGTGATATCAAATCACTTCTCAGGATGCATTGACAAGACTTGGTTTCCTTTAAAGCAGCCTGGAAAAAAAACCTTTATTCAAATTTGGAGTTCCATTTGTCATGACCTCAGGTACCATTTCAGCATCACCTCAGCCCGGTTCACATAGAGATGCCTTTTCATTAGGCTCGGACTGTCCTGCAACAGAGTTCAGGGAAGTAAGAAATGGCTTCCCCAGGAACATCTCCTGGACAAGCAGCATCACTGGCTTTTATAAAACATTATCATTCAAGCAAACTGCTGCTCCAGACGATGGAAACGGCACTTGGCACTCTCTGTCCACTGAGTAAACACTGTAACAAGACCTTCCAGGATTTGTTTAGCCTTCATATCTATGTTTATTAATGAAATTTACTCTGATGCAAAGACAGAGAGTGCTACAGAAACACAGTTTTAGATAATGAAATTCAAGAAATTTGTTATGAATTTTACTTAATGACTTAGTGTCCAGGATTTACACAATCAATAGCATTCCCTTGTAGCCTGCTTGATTACTCCTTGTGAAGTTTGTTCTCCAAATCTCAATAAATGCTTTCCCAGATCATCACAAGCAATCTCTCAGCAAAGAGAAGAAAGTCACCTGGCAGGTGAAGACATGATGAGACACTGTCTCTGGAAGCCAGCTACTGCTCCCACCAGAAACATCGTCCTCCACAGAGAGAGCTGCTTTCCATGCCCGGGAAAAAAGGCCATGCCAGGGATGCTACAGAAAATGTAGTGGTAGATGCATCTGAGTGGCAGAAGCCATCACAACCTCTGTTTTTCCCCCCAAGGCACTGCCTAAAGGAAGGACAACCTACTTGTGAGCACATACTGCAAGCTCATGGCAGCAGGCTCAGTGCTTTGAGGTCTATCCCCACACGCTGTCCAGCAAAAGGGCTCCATAGGGGAGTGACATGTCCATCCTCTCCTCAGAGCTAGTGAAAGGAGGCATTTCTGGAATGTCTTATGCTGAAGGATACATCCAAACCAGGTCCGAAGTGTCACACACACAGTACTGCAGAGTGTACTGCAGGGTGAACAGCAGAAAGATCGCCTGATACTGAGAAGTTTGGTGATAAGTCACAGATAAAAGTCAAGGTAAATTAATGTAAGGTAACACATGATAGAGGTTTGGAGCAGGAACAGTTCTGTGAAAATACGGTATTCACTAATAACCAGGAGACGGGGAAAAAAA
>VXBO01012413.1:328374-365470 GCA_013400135.1 Rhinoptilus africanus
AAAAAAAAAAAGAAATATTAGGAACTGTTAGGAAGGAATAGAAAGCCATACAGAAACCACCATTCAAGGACTCCTATCCAGAAGACTGTCTGCATTCCTGTGTCCTCCTCTCATCTCCCTCCCCACTCAGGAGCAACGGAGAGACTATTAAGAGAAAGGTGTTAAGTTGCAACTAGCCCTTTTCTACCTGGAAAACAGACAATTGGGAGGTGCAACAGACCACACAGAAACTGGGAGGGAGGTAAAGGGATTGAAACTGTTTCAAAAAAGGTTGGTGTAGGGTCATCAAATGAGGTAAACAAAAGGAGGCATTTCCTTACCTTCTGCGAAGCTGAGCTGAGGCACTTACTGCCACTGCCCTTCTGCAGGTCTCAAACATTTACATGGAGTAAAAACACCTCAACATCAATAAAGGAAAGAAAAATCCATCAAGAACCAGTGAACTCACACACAACTCCTGAAAAAGTCCTTGAGCTGTGAGGGTGATCAAACACTAGAACAGCGTGGTTAGAGGTGTCCTTTTGGTTCAAGCTGGTAGAGCTGCCCTTCCATGATGTTTAAAGTACCTACATCTCTGCAGTGTCTATACAGGGATCCAAGAATGAGTATCTCAGATACAGAAATCTGCAATGGCAGACTGAGAAGTTAGGACAGAGTACTAAGCCATGCTTTGTATTGGGTTTTGCTCTCAAGCCACCAAACCTATCAGAAGATAAAAAAGCACCAATAATAATATTATTTGAATTCTCTGGAAATAAGGTGTAGTGTCTTAATCAACATGTTAGTCCAGCAGAAAAGTTAGTAGGCTACTCACATCAGAAGATAAACAGTGGAAAGGAACATGGAGAGAGGTTGGTGCTGGTCTCTTCTCACAGGTAATTAGCAATAGAACAAGAGGAAAGGGCTTCAAGCTGCAACAGGGCAGGTTTAGACTGGACATTAGGAAAAAATCCTTCACAGAAAAGAGTGGTCAGACACTGGAATAGGCTGCCCAGGGAGGTGGTGGAGTCACCATCCCTGAATGTGTTTAAGAATCACTTAGATATGGTGTTGGGGGATATAGGGTAGGGGAGAACTCTGTAGAGTGGGGTTGATGGTTGGACTCGATGATCCCAAGGGTCTTTTCCAACCTGAAGGATTCTGCGATTCTATGTATCTGTGTTTACCAAAGTCACGTGAAGATGGGCCTTTGCAGAAAGCGCAGCCTTCAGCACTGGTGGGCATGTTTATTAACAGAGTCTATCAATCTGCTTACAGTATCTGCCCCTGTTTCCGTAGCCTGGAGCTGTGGTATTGAAGTGGATTGTCTAAAGCAGAGTTAAAGACAAAGGAGGGAGAAAAGTGAAACAGGAGAACGCTGGAGAGCATGGAGATGAAAGACACATAGGAAGCTACTGAATTAATGGACAAGCATTTATGTTGTGATCAGCTAATGCACAGAGATTAGCATGCAAGGTATTTTCTGGGAAAAAAAAAAATATCCTGTCAGCCACAAAGTGATGTGCAAAAGACTAAACAGCCAAATGTCTAGGAAGCTGTAACTCCATCTTCCCTTCACTGTCTCTCACCCTCGAGGTGGGAGGAGGGTAAGCCAGGAGAAAGGTCAAGGGATAAAAACAGTGGGGAATTGGCAGAATGCCTCAGGTTCTGCAGAGCAGAACTGTCCCTCCCAGAGCATAAACCAAGGGCACAAAGCTTGGGTTTCCACAGTCCGCACCTTACCAAGGAGAGAAACTGCTTGGATACAATTTCAATGTAGACATTACTTTCCCTGCATTGAGAAACAACAGAATTGTTGTATCTTGGCTAAGCAGTGGGAAACAGCACCAAAACCCTCCTACATATTGTTTGTAAGGGCACAGGGGTCAAGCAGAATTATTCTCCAAAGAAAAACAGAGCATTTAGGTGGGATGGAAACCATCCTCAGGACTGTAAAGGGTAGGACAGCAAGGAATAATTGCCAAAAACAATCTAACAATTCCAAAGAGCAGCTTTCAGAGCTTAGTGACTCTAAGATCTCACAAGACTGAAATAATTCCTCTTACTTCTTGTTCTCTATAGGAAAAGGCAAAAATGGGAGGCTCCTGCAATAGTTAACTTAGCAGATCCATCCAGGACCAACAGATAAAAGAGACTGATCTGCTATTCAGACCCTCATATACAGCTTATTGATCCAGGGATTTCCAAAATCAACAGTAATTTGAGAGAGACTTTCGACAACCTGTCCAAACTCAGGCAGAAGGGCCGGTTGGAAGAATTTTTACATCTGTTTCTTTCTGTCAAGGCAATAGACTTAACAACAGCACAACAGAATTACACTTCATTTGTGCTTGACTCAGCCTGGGCATCAAGATCGTTTTGAGATGTGTTAGAGAGGAACAGGATCATTAACATTTGCAAATGAGTGGCTCTCAGCAGTCTCAGCACAGCTCATGCCCAGACAGGACACATGGCTGTCAGCAGGTTCTCATGGTCGTGCCAATCCCTCACCTAGTTGTCAACTAAAATCTCAAAGGATGACTGAAGGGCACAGACTTCCCAAAGAGGGCTGGAGGTAGGTGATCCACAGCAACCCTTCGAAATGCAGAAGGAAGGTTTGTGCCGGCTAGGACTTTTTGACGTGCTTAACTAATTCGCCCATCGTTGAAAAGAGTAATATTGATTTTTTCCACTGGAACCAATGTGAATCAAGAGAGAGATAGATGGACCAGGTATTATCAAAATCCCCATGTTTAACATAAAAGTGGGCTTGATTGTACTGGTATTTCAGATCCCTGAGGTCCTGATGTGAATTGGGGGAAATCTCATTGAAGAAGTTAGCTTCAGAGGGACAAAAGCAACCGCATGGTACAGTAGTGGTCTTTGTACCAATAACTACCATCTGCAATCTTGAAAAAAAATTCCTTGTTCAACATCTGCTGTGTCCGAGGAAGAACAGTTACCTACATGAGGAAAATGGCACCAAAAAAGAGCTGGCTCCCTGAGGAGCGTCTCTTCTAACAAAACCGATGCCCTGAAACTTTGACCAATGCGTCTGCTCAAAACAGTGTAGCTGTCTTTTTGCTCTCTTCACCCTAAAACTCAAGCCAGAAGCTGGGAGAGGTTTATAACTCAAACCCAGTTCAATATTTTCAGGTGACTTTCAGCTTCCAAAAAACCTCAAAAATCCCAATATATCAACACGGCGTCACACTCCTCATCCCCTCTGAAGAAGGTTCAGTCAGCTGGCAAAACATCCATGCATCTGAAAACTGGTGTTCTCCAGAGTAAAAACAGGAAATGGGAATTTACCCAGTTCTGATGTGGGTGATGCAGTTTACTCACCTCTCCCTGCCCTTCCCTACCTTGAATACTAAACGAATTTACACCTAAAATATCCATAGAACATCCTCCTTTGAACCCGAACTCCCACACGACTGTGCAGATGACAGCATACCTGCTCTATCCTGTTCACACCTGATTGGGCACCCACCCCCACAGAAGCAGATCTAAGCTGAGACAGACTATTTGTGTAAGGATGTACCAGGTAGGCATCCACCTGATATAAGGGCATTTAAATTAACATCAAAATCGGAATTACCCATGTTTGCATCTCTTTAAAGTCAATAGTGAGAAACAGGCACCTCCCAAGGACAATTTGTGGGCTGCCCCAGATCCTTTTAAGATGATATTGTGGAATGTCTTTTCTCGGTGATAGTTAAAACTCATCTGAACAAGACCCAGAGCAACTTCGAAACTGTTGTGGCCATAACTTTGTTCCAGCTCCAGGAAAGCACTTAGAGATACCTTAAGCATGTGCTGAAATCCCCCTCACTTCAGTGGCCAAGGAACTGATGACTCCTCTCTTCCCAGCACTCATAAAAATCCAGTAAAACAGAGATCCAACCCTATGATTCTATGATTCTATGTTGAGAAACTGGAAGGAGTTCACCAAGAGGACCACCAAGATGACTAGAGGGCTGGAGCACATAACATATAAGGCCAATGAAAATATGTTTAGACTAGAAAAGATTAAGGGGAGGACCTAATTTTAGACTGACACTTCCTAATGGGGCTGGTTATTGAAAAGAAAGCCAGATCCTTCCCAGAAGTGCACAGAGAGAGGACAAGAAGCAAAGGTCACAAGTTGCAACAAGGGGAAACCCAACCAAACTTAACAAAACAATTTTTCAACACCAGAGAGGTTGAGTCCTGGAACCCAGAGATCCCATGGAAGCTCCATCCTCAGGATATTTTTAGGCTCAATTGGACAAGGTCACAAGCACCTTAACAGAACTTTGAGTCCACCTTGCTTTAAGCAAGGGTTTTAGCTAGATGACCTCCAATGGTCCTTTCCACCCTAAATCCATTTATGACTCCCTGATTTCGTCCCTTGGTGTCCCTTGAAAGCTAGTGCAGGCAGAGCCAGATAGTACAACTGCAATCCACAGGACAGGTATGATTTCATAGTCAGGGACCTATTCCTTTACCTTCTCTTCCCCCAATCAACTTCAATCAAAGTTTCTCTTGCCAAAAGATAGAACGCTTTATTAAATGTGTTTTGAATAATTTGGAGAATTAAGACTTGTAATAGTAGACTAATTTCTCCATTTCACACAGTGTAACGTCCTATCTCCTGCTCATCTTCAGGCAGCTCATAAGGCTTTCATAATTATCATAGGCTGCTCTGTTGAACTGCTGAGAATTAGTTTTAATCTATAATCCTTAAAATTGTATTTCATATTACACCTTGCACTTCTTTGAGGAAGGAGGCATATAGTATACTACTTTGGAGCTGGCTCAGTGGCAACAATAGGTGCTTTTGTACTGGGGAATGGCATGTTGCCTGGGAATGGGCCAGAACAACAAAGTGATATGAAGGCTTTGCCTGCTGTGGAAGTATTAAATCTCAGCTGATAGTAGAACTATCACCTTTCTTTGAAAACGCACCTTGATCTAAGCTATGCTGTCCCTGAACCATGAAATAGAAATGACTCGTGGACACAAGGAGAGATTGGTGTAAGTCCCATTTAGCCTGGAGGCCGGGGAAGGGCAATTCCTAGACAGCTCCTAAAATTCAGCATAACAATATGCAGCTTTCCCAGTCCCTGAGACAAGCAGGTCTCTGGAGCAGTGAAGCACAGAGGATTACATTCAGAAACACGGGTCCTCTCAAGAAGCCTTTGTTTGCACATCATTGCCAATGCACACTGAAGTCAGTTCCCTCATTAAAGCTAATGCCAGGACTCCCCCACTTTAGGGAGGTCAACCTATACCAATGGACGCTTTGCAGAGGAGTAAGGGCTGGTAGATTTATCTTAGCGTAGCAAAAGCCAGTAATCTAGAAAGTCCTCAAGGATACCAAAGCCAGCGTTACCTGGGTCTTTTTCTGTTCACTCAGCTGAGCTATTTGAGCCAGTTCAGGCTCTGGACATATCCTGATGCCCACACTTGGTCCCCCCCCATATGAGACAGCTTGGCAACAAGGGGCGGTAGTGGCAATCTCAGCCTAGATATTACTGCTTTTTCCTCTGTGAGCAAGTCAGGGGAATGGGTGCTTCAGCCATGGCCCAAAGGACTCAGTAGCACCAGAGAGTTTGCAATCTAGGACTTAACACTCACTTCAGATTAAGAGGCGGCACTTTTTAGGTATTTGCATAGCATCTCTAAAAACAGCACTGCAGACCCAATCAGGCTACAGCAAATGCATTCATTAGGGACACCCACCTAATTTTAGCCAATTTACTGAGCTATGTGGGAGTACTATCAACCCAGGATCCCTCTGCCACCTATGGAGAAAGGCAATTCAGCCAGCCTGGGATACAAACCAGCATCGAGGTGCCTGGATCTCTCCATGGATCACAGGGTGTGCCCTGGACACATACATTTCTAATACAGGCATCACTTTTACATATAGAAGTACAACAAGCTACTTCCCTTAGTAGTTATTTGAACCTTTGACAGATGTGAATTCCCCTAAATATAAGAAACACGTCCTTCCAGCTTTTCAGTGTCTAACAGCTTTCCAGATCTGAGCTGCAACTGTTTTAAATCCCACCCAAGCATTCCTAAGCAGCTGCCACTGATCTAGGACCTAGCTAGGGACCAGCCACCATGTCCCTGCTCCTCGGAGGAGCTGGGATGTGCTGAACTGGGGTGGGCGGTAGCTCGTGGAGGAGGAGGAGAAGCAATTACCAAACAACTCTGTCGCAAGGCATGGGGAATTCCAAAGCACAGATGAAGCCTCAGAACAATAATATCAGAGCCTTGGACACTTCATCAGAAGCGCACAGTGAAAAGGAGATTGATATAGTTTGAGATTTTAAAAAAGAAAACCAGTAACACTGTCAAAACACACATTTAAGGTTCACTTATCTCCTAACTCTTTGTCTTTAATCCTTTTTCAGGAGAGAAGTCATCCAAGCTAATTAGTCCAAAGGTTTATGAAGGAAGCAAGTAAAGAGACAGAAGAGACTATTCCTTAAATCCACAGAGATAACAAGGGAAGCTTCCTAAGCATTAGACCATAAATTTTACCAAACCATCCTCTCAGTTTTATTGCTGAGACTAGCAAGTTCCCCGGAGTTCTTGATTACAATGGGAACAAAGTAATTAGCACATGCACTGCCTTTAATTAGCATATCTACTCAAAGAAAGATGCTCACCTACCAAGCTGCCATGATAAGTAATTGTCCTTTTTTGCCATGGGCGAGGTGTGCTCCACCTGATTCCTGCGGCAGAGAAAGGAGGAGGCGGCAGCAGAGGAAGAGTGGGCAGTACCCGTTCCACTCACCACAGAGTCTTTCACAGGGTGAAAACTGAACAGCAAACAGACATGAGAACTAAGAGGTAAAGGACGGATGTGGGAAGAGAGGGGAAACTGACCCATTTGTTTGAAAAAAAGAAAAAAAAAAGCCATAAGTTTCATCAGCAATGAGCAGACTGACTATCCACCGTGGGCAAAGGACAGGAACATCTAATTTTCTCTCTAATATCTCTCTCCTCTCCCCATGAAGACAAAGGAGGATTCATGGCTGAGATTTCCACCTTTTTTAACTCCCATACATGCCTGAGACCTGCAGCCCATGAATTACAATTCAGACAGGGTAACTCAGTGCCCTAACTTATAGGTCACCTACAGTCAAGAGCAGAAGGAGCTGATCTGGGCAGCCAGGCTCTGATTCCTTGCACAGACAACACAGAGAAGTAGAGCCCATCACTCAGATCATCAGAAGCAAGTGCCAAATGTGTCCCCTGGGGCAACTTCTCTCCACTGGCTAAATGAGGCATCAATGGCAAGTGATCCCAGTGTGCACCCTCATATCCACCACTGACAGTAAACCAAACACAACAGACAGTGGGAGCTGTTTCAGAGAAAGACTTCTCCCAAAAAATGGCCAGCTTGCGTGACAGGCAAGAAATGAGAATTATATTAAGAACAGAGGGGAGAAGGCTTGTGCCTACAACACTAGAGTTGTTCTTCCAGTTTGTTTTGCACATTAATAACCCCTGCACATGTTAAAGGGTTTGTGGCTTCGTAGATACAACATTTACAGGCTTTCAGGAAAATTCACCCTAACAGCAGCAGTGGTCTTCTCTCACTGCTCTCACCAATAAGGGAGCCTCACAAAGACTCTTAGGAAGGGGGATTTGCAGGGGATTACAATTAAGCCAGTTTCAGTTACTGAAAAGTGAACTTCTGCCCAGGGAATTAGGGCTGGAATAGCTAATTATTTGGCGTTCTTTTGCTCATATCTTTCCCTACAAAACTTCAGAGCATGCTACAGAGTAAGAAGCCAGACCTTCTGCAGCCAACAGGGACCCACAGTGCTTGAATGAGTGTAACACGGGTGTGAAACAAAAACCCTCTGGGAGTGTCCCCATGCAGCCTTCAGGATAGGAATCCAAGGGGCAAGGACAAGTTCTGGGTCACTCCCAGGGCAGGAACGTTTGGAGGCTGAGAGAGAAATGAAGATTGACCTCCAACGCTTGTGTGCCAAGAGCTGCACAGGGTTCCTTAAACACGGTCATCAAAGAGACCACTGGAGCACAAGAGAGACCATCAGTTTTGCTTGGGAAACAACTCATTCCACACCATATCACACATACTGCTTTTATGTTAAGTGAAATGCGATGACTGCAACCTTAAAAAAACATGAATGTGCCAAGAATGGGCCACTGTCTAATGGATAAAGCTCTGGACTGGGTTTCTGGGACTCCAGCCAAGTCACTGAGCTGCTTTATGGTGTCCTGGAAGTCTTCATTTCCTGTCATGCATATTACTTCCCATCCTGTCCTCTTCCTATATGCCCCAGATTTTGTCCCTGAAAGTCTCTCAGTCACCAGGTGCTCCTACAGTCCCTATTTTGCCCTCAGTCCTGGAGTACCAATATCTCAGCACCAAAATTAATAATTTTTGAATCCACTTGCTGCTGCAGTTGCTATTACAGTTTATAAGACAAAGAACACAACTAAATGAAGACCAACGTTTAAATACTGAAAACTACTAGGCAGGTTTTGGGGAATACATGAGCAAGCGGAGTCACCCAGAGAAATCCAGCCTTTCACTATCCATCCACTCTTTGCAGGAAGGCTGTGGCAGGCATTGCCTTTTTAGCAAAGGCTTTTATGGCCAGGGAAAAAAATAAATTCCCAGTTCAATTCCCAAGTCCAACAAAGTCTCTTGGTTTCAATAAACTTCCCCCACTTTTCTGTGCTGGTGGAGCTACCCACTGTTTGTCCTTGACTTGCTCACTTGCAAGACTTTCTTTCAAAACCCCAAAGACGGTCTCTTCTGCTGTAGGTACAGTGAAAAGGGCCTATTTAGTTGAAATTAACCTCAGAGAAATTCATCGCACTCTTGTAAAACAGCTTATCATCTGTTCAGTGAAAGCTTAACCCAGAAAGGTTCCTAACCTCGTAAACCACAAGCTTCTAACAAGGGAAGAATCAAGAGACTTTAATAAGCTGCTGGAGTACACCAGGCCCCCTGAGTCAACCTGGGAGAACAAAACCACAGCAAAGCAGTTCAAGGATCTAAAACTTAACAGAGCTATTCACCTCCAGAGCCTTATAAACACTAATTGCTGGACTAAAGGGACATTCAAAGATCCATCAAGCGTTAAGTTCAAGACCTGCTGTTGTTCCCAACACTGGACACTACCTCCACCAGGACCTAGTGCTATTAGGTCATTTAGGTCTCAATCCAGGCAAATATTTTATGTATTTGACCTTCAACTCAGGCAAGTCAAATGGAAATAGTAACCTGCTTTTAAAAACTAAGCATGTACTCATTCATGTGCCTCAAGTAGACCGGGGCCTTGCTCTGTGCAGACCTGCAGTGGTCTGCAGCATTAAATTCCCGTCGCTGCCATGGTAAGCAAGGTGAACACTGCTGCATCTACCACCCAAAGCGTGGTCCATGCAGGTGTATCTGCTACCTGTGTCAGTGCAACAACGGCCACGCATGACACCAGCATTTTAATTCCACCAGAGTGAAACCACCACCACCATGCAAAGGTCTAACCCAACAAACTCCTCAGTACTAATTCTACACATAATTTTCTAACAAAAAAGATTAGAAGCTCAGCCCCAAAACGTGCCCTCCGGCAAAAAATGCCCTTTATTACAAGATTGGCAAAGTTTTCCATAGCCAAATATAACTGTACTACAGCATCTTCTTCCATGCAACCTTCATGCTAACATCATCTGATTGATGGCACTCACAGTCCCACACGTGCCAGGATACCTCTGGTGTCCCATCTTCCCTCTCTGCCTTCCACAGTGAAGAGGCTCAAGGCTACGCAGGGAGACTATGGAACTGGTCCAACAAGGAGAAAAAAGGGAAAAAGACAGTAGGATTTTATCAGATCAGCCACAAACCACCCTAGGCACAGATCAACAGGGAATGTGCATCTCACGATTAGACTTATAGCATGAGGTTGTTTCAGTCTTGTGCTAATTAGAAGTGTATCCAAAGCTGGGGTATGAAATAGGATAAATGCCAGACAGCTAATACAGAGATTATTCATTTCCATGTATGAAGAAGAGGAAACCCAGCACAGCTGTCTTGCTTATCATACCACAGGGGTAAAATCTCCCTGACTGAATCTCAGCAGTCCCTCCCCATTCTGGCCTCCTCCAGCATTTATTCCCACCTGCGGGCTCTGTGTTTTGTCTAGCAGAGAGCAGGTGAGATTGGCTGTGTGGTCTCATAAAGCAGGGAAATCTTTAGCCCAAACTTGCCTGCTTGATCCTTCTGCCGAACAAAAAGAAACAATTCAGCTTTCAGCCTTGTTTACATGGGTGCTTAAAAGCATTTCAGCTCAGACAGCAGCAGCTCAGTTCCCCCTCACAAGCCGGGTGAAAGACGTGCTGCCCTGCCTGCCATAAAACTCGGGCTTTGGTGTGATCTAACTGGGCAGCCATCCCCATGCAGCAGTTCAGCCGTTCTCTTGTTTCGCCAAATCTTTCACATAAAAAGACAGCATAGGGTACAGGCAAAATGTGAGACTATTTTATACGGCAGGCCTGCCTACCTGCCTGGCTAAGGGCTCAAAGACCTAGAACACATTTTAATAAGAGCAAAGCCATTTCTGTGGGTAAGGATCCAAAGAAAAATTCAGTATTTCCACATTTCTAAACTTGTTCTCATTCTGATCTCATTTTGACGGGGATGTTTCCTGACCCCCAAAGCAAGACTATAGATCAGCTACAACCTCA
Organism: Rhinoptilus africanus; assembly: GCA_013400135.1. NCBI lineage: Eukaryota > Metazoa > Chordata > Aves > Charadriiformes > Glareolidae > Rhinoptilus > Rhinoptilus africanus. The sequence goes on from VXBO01012413.1 coordinate 339,076, forward strand.
CAACAGATAAATGAGCCGATACGGAAGTTCCTGGGCTGTCTTACGTCTTACCCATTAATTCCTTATCTCAGGCAACTGCCGTAACTACAGCACTCTCATGGTGGAGATCAGCTAACATCCCATTCACCAAAGGAATATACCACAGGATAGAAGAGCTTCTGCTGGGAGGGATTCAAAGATAAATGGACTCTATGGATTTGACCTTCAGGCATTTGAATGTGGGTCTTTCAGCTCCCGCATTTTTTTCTGTCCAGCCCCATCCAAGAGGTCGCAATAATATCATAGAACAGTTTGGGTTGGAAAGGCCATCTAGTCCAATGCCCGTGCAATGAGCATGGACATCTTCAACTAGATCAGGTTGCTCAGGCTCCTGTCCAACCTCGCCTTGGGAGGGATGGCACATCTACCACCTCTCTGGGCAACCTGTGATAGTGCTTCACAACCCTCACCATAAGCAATTTCTTCCTTTTACCTAGTCTGAATAGTTTTATCTCTTTTAGTTTAAAATCAGTAGTCTTTGTTCTATCATTACAGGCTCTATTAAATACCCCAAATCCCTCATGTTTCCTTTGAAATACCAGCCTTAACTTATATGAGCCATTGTTTTCCATACATCAAACTAAGATAACTAACTGAAGACCACTGAATAAATACCTGCTTAGGTTAATATTGCTCTTTTCCTCACACACAGAGGCCGTGACAGCCCAATGTGACCCCGTCTATCACTATCATATTGTTTCACATTTACCAAAGACTCGACCAAGGGTGACTAAGTGGCTTGTTCCAACCGGGGATGGCATTGATTTCTAAGTGGAGGAAAGATCAGAGACCTCCATTATATTCCCCCTGCCTGGCTTTACCAATTCTCAACTGAAAGGGAAGGAGGATTTTCTCCATGTTTTTTCACCCCCCTGTCACAACAACAGTTTTAACTAGACTTCAAGTAATGTTTGGATGCAAAACAGATGTCACTTCCTCCTTGCATACCCCTGAAGGAATTTGGTGCTGTTTTCATGTGTGCTGTCTCCCAGGATCCTGGGGATATCCAATTTCCCATTCAAACACAGGCAATAGAAAAAGCTGAAAGGCACATTTTTGTGGATTTCTCCTCTGTCCCATGCCCGAACCTGTAACATGAATGAGGCTTTTGGTAGCTTTGTCTCTCCTTTTTAGTAACTACATCATTTACTACTTACAAAAGCCAGACTTCTTTCCTCGTTGCAGCCTCCTAATAAGATTCCCCCCACATCACTGAAGCCCAATTGTGCTCGGAGGCCGGGTTATTCAAAAAACAAGAAAGTTTGGATTACACAGCTATTCCTGCTGGCATTCAAAGCTGCTGCACCCCTCCCCACTCAGCTCTTCAGCAGGGAGAGATCCTCCAGCCAGCCCCACTTCCAGAGTGGTGAGACAGGCTGAACAGCTACGTGCTTTCCCTCCCTGCCTAGTTTACATCTTTTACGTCTGCGGTGGGAAAGAGAAATCCCTTAGGTGAGGAGCTAATACTCTGCCAAGCCAATATAACCCTTCTCTCTTGGCATAGCTCCGCTGTCAACGTTGAATCTCACAGCTGCCAACCAATCTGTGGAGGTGTGGAGTCCCCCTTGTACCGCACTCAGGGCTGGGATGCTTCCATAGGGAAAAGGCGTCTGCAGCATACATGGTCTCTAATACACCATCCATCTGAGAACCTCGCTGTAATTCTGGAATTTCATCTCCCCGCACACCACCACGCTGCATAGGAAGTGGCACGGTAATCACACCCTTCGTGCAAGTTAATGAATGGCAGCAACAAGGGGCTCAGGCTGCTGTACACAACTTAGAAAAGACTGGAAAATCCCTGTCCCGCCTAGATCTTTGAGATGCTAAGCACATCATCCTGGCAGAAGTCCTTCTTTGCAAGCAGTTTTCACATGAAGCTGGAAAGCCATACCATTGCTGAATCCATCTGGATCTGTCCCCGCCAATCACTTGGGCTATAAACCACTATCTCTGAGCACACCGAAGAAGCAAAGGTCCCTCAACTGCCCGTTCCCTGATCCCACAATGGGCACTTCAACCCCAGAGCCTGAGGAACTTGGAGCAGGCCCATTTCTTTGAAAAACGGTGTCTTTCCCCTTCTGTTCCAGGTTCCCTCTCAAGCCACAGAGTCACTTTAGCTGTTTTAAGCAGGAGCTGAAAACATGCAGCTTTGGTTTTTTTACGTGCCTGGCCCCCCTTCTTTTTTTTCTTAAGGAAAGTGGCCTCCTTTTTTCCCCTCCAGACGCATTCGATTAAAAAAAAAAAAAATAGGGATTTATTACCCCTGTAAGTACAGGGTTTAATTCAGCCCTACCATCTGACTCAGGGGAGACAACAGAGGCAAAGGAGGAGAGGAAGAGGAGAGACACAGAGAGACGAAACTATTTACTGAGTCACATTGCAATTCAGTGAAAGCACCAGAAGCCCAGCCCCGTGCCCTGCTGACACTGCTCTACTCATCTAGCCATTAGATCATGAAATCACCCTTTTTACGTGGCTAAAAAAAGTTGGAGGGCCCTAAGCAGTAATAACACTGTGAAAATAATACATTTGAGTAGCCTAATTACAAACTTTTTCTTGGGCTTCTTACTGCAACGGTGTAGCTGTGCTGGGTCACCATGTTTCTGACGCTGTGTCACACATGGACGTTAGTAATAACAAGCTCACTCCAACCCACTTCCAAGAGCTTTGATGTGCTCTTACTCCCCCAAAAAAATGAATGGAGAGGAGGTGAGCAGCACTTGGCTGCTTAGCATTTTGGCTGCTCTGAATCTGGCTGTTCAGTGCAACCCTGACAGCTTCATTATAAACACAGCAAATGTTCTGGAATGACAGGCAGGACTTAGTCCTTTCCTTGGTCTGGGACTGCTTGATTTCCATTTATCACACTCACGCAAAGCAAGGTGTGTAGACAATACAGGGCAGGGAGACAACTTCAAAGGAAATTCCTCTCGGCAACGGAGTACGGGGTCCCCTCAGAAAGAAGCTGTTCCACTTGTCAGGCCAATTAGCGGCAGCTCTGCTGCTTTGGTGGGAGAAGTAGGGGAGAGGGTCTGGCGGGGAGCGCAATGAAACCCCTGCATGATTCATTGAATCACCCCTGCAATATCCCGGGAAAATCTGCATGCAGAAACATCTCCCATTTCCTGCAGGCGCAGTCAGCCCACGTAAGGAGGCTGCCAAGACACACTAGGTGCAGAGAAAGCCCAGTTCTTCACTCCACATCAACAAGCAGAGAGGGACCTGCATGCCCATCTAGAATTCACCATGGGAACGCGGGGAGAAAGGCAAGGTGTGGTACCAAGTTATTTCCTAAGCCATCTGTCTCTGTGAATAAGTGATACGATCAGAGGATGTTTCCTGCCCGGGCTGCCTTCAGTTTATGAAAGAAGGGCCAGAGGAACCTCTCTTCCATCCAGAAAGGACAGGCATATCAGAGTTGACGGATACATAAAGCTAACCAAGCCCTCCGCTCCTGAATAGAACAACATATTTGTGGTCAGGAATATGATATTAATGTCCGTTACACAAGCGAAGCCTCAGTGCTGTGCTTGAGGCCAAATTTGAGGCTGTTCACAGAACTTCACCCTCTGCAAGGGCAGTACCAGAGGAGCTGGTGCTGTTCATGGCAGCCCTGAGAACATCCTAAATTCTAGATCGTGCTCAAGGCCATGCTTATCTCATAACTTTTCCACTTGTGTCCATCTCATTTGCCTTCACTGTAATGTCGTACGACTGATACTGCCTGGAGACCTTCCTTAAAGGGAGCTATCACTGCCTCCTGCAAGAGCTGCTGAGATCTGAAGTCACCATGATTTCAGCACAACCACCACAGAAACATACACTTCGGGTGCCACGCCATGCAGTCGTCCTGCTTGGGTATATCTGGGCCAGACCACTGACTCCATCATCTTCAGCTGACCCAGGCGACCTCCTACCCTCTTTGAACTTCACACATCTTGTCATATGACAAGAAGGGATGCCCTGATCACCTGTTTTTCTTGTACGCCCTCAAAAATAATAACTAGTGGCAGGTCCTCTTCTCTTGCCCTGAGACAACTGGCACAGCCTGGCCTTGGCCATAAGGTTAATTCCTTGTAGCCTCCAAACTGGTACCGCTGGACCCCAAGTGCCCATCCCTAACTCAAGGGATTACACACAAACTGTTCAGGAAAGTGCCGGGGAAGTGGTCTGACAGTATGACTATCAAAACACCCTGGCACTATGGTCACAATCCATGATTTCTTCTATAAATCACAAGGAAAAAGAAGCCAGAGAGAGGATATAGTCCATACCAAAAACTGTAGCACAGCAGGAACCTCTCTTCAGTCATTACTGTACTTCATGCAGAGCCTAAAAGTGATGGGAGCATATAGTTCCCAAAAACCTATAAAACCCAGGGAGAGTTACAGCTTACAAAGACAGAACTCAGCACTTCAAAGCATCACCTGCATGCAAAAGCATTCCCACATGTCAGAAAATAATATTAAAAAACAGTGATATTGGCACTCACAAAAGCAGGTCTGTTTCTTTGTCTGAAGGCACATCTTGATTTCTGTATTACTCATCTTCAGAAAAAGGGCTCTGAGCATTTCCAACAGCATGGAGCTGTGAGGTAATCTGATTTCATTCCCTGGATGGATTCTTATTGGGGTAGATGTTTGGTCTAAACTCATAAAAACAAATTCAGGGCTTCAGCTGGGTATATGTGAACATTTCTCCCTACACAAGCGACAGCGATTTTTCAGGCTGAAGTGCCATCTTTTATAACCTTCAGTATTGATTTTAATGTTGGTTAAAAAACTCCTAAAAGACTTTAAAATTCTGTGTGACCAAAGGCTCCTACATGTCTTAGATTATTAAAAAGAAAAGAAAAGCAAAAACGCAACTGTGTACCTATCAATTTTTCTCTTCTTATCATGTTTCCTCCCAAATTAAAAAATGGCTTTTTGAGCAAAATTTTTTTGTGTTGTTTTTTCTTTGAAAATTCTCATCTAACTTCAAATTTCCAGGTTCAAAAGCTAGAGGGGAAAAAAAAAAAAGATCTCCTAGAAAAAAAAGAATTTGTAGAACTTGTTTTCATTTTTATTTAAAATAAAAGCTGTAACTGTTATTTGGTGTTATGTTTTAAAGCGAAGTGTTTTTCCTCCACCACAATAATAATTGGTACTTTCAACCAGCCGTTTGCTAAATAGCTTTGAACTACTTGGTAGCTTGTTAAGGCTGAGATGAACTCATGGTCCCTCTTCTCAAGAGGCAAAATTTTTCATTAATCATTTGCATTTAATTAATGCAAAGAACGGAATAGGCTGAATTTCTCCCCCTCAAACCTCAGCCCAGGATCTGCTACGCTGCATAGTTGCATGGCCAGCTCTCCCTTCGGATGGAAAGCATTTTCCAGGCAAACCCCTGCTTTCCCAAAGAGCACGTCCAGGCCAAGCAGGGAGGGAGAAGCAGCAGCCTGGGCAGGGGAAACAGCAGGGCGCAAGGTTTCTGCTGCTGACGGGTCGTGGTTTTCATCTCTTTCAGGACTTTCTTTGGAAAGCTGTCAGAGCCAAAAGAGAGCGGTCTATTCATGGTATAAATTTTCTTCATCAGCAAAGACCCAATCCCAGCCTCCCATCCCTCTGTGCAACCCAATTACTGAGATTTCAAAGCCAAGCAGCACTGTTAAGCCTGTTTTGCCAGACCTCCACCATAACATTGGTCTTAAGTGTTCACACGACAAACCTTTCACTAGAGCTCAATAACTTCAAAAAGAAGTATTCACTGAGTAAACTCCTGCATTTTGGATTTAAAAGCTCCGAGCAAGCAAAAATCTGTGGCATACTTTCATAAGCTACAATAATAGTTAATTACCCTCCTTGTTAAATGCTCATGTCTTGTTTCCAGCAAGCATTACTCACAACTGGATAGAGGCCCAGGCTCTCTCTAGCTGAGGTAAATGAGTGTATTTTTCTCCTCTCAGTTCCTTTCACTACACTTCTGGAATACAAAATGAGATTCACTAATGGTAATTGAGCTGTTGATAAGTCTTCCCAGCCAGGGACATAGAATTAGTGTTGCTAACCTTCATAATTTAAATTACAAACCCAACAGTAATTAGTATTTTTCTTGGAGCTCCATCTCCTGGAGACAGGTGATTATGGGACAATCCCTGCTTTACTTACTTGAAAAGTACATTTTAAACACTATGGAAAAATCCAGAAGTGCCTTGACTACACCTAACAGCTGTATGGGTACAACTAAAGACAGACTGAATTAAGTCTAACTTTACTTATTTCTCATTAAAACTAAAGATTATTGTTATAGCAGATGTCATGATTTGCAACAGTTGAATATTTGGAGGGAGAGAGACTCCTGAGTTATCTCTGAGACAAATAAAGGCTGCGAATATCAAAAGAAACCAAAAAGTCCTTCTCCTGGCACTCAGAGGAAAAGAGATGACCACAAAAGTTCTGAGGTTTGGGCAATCATCACCAGCAGAAATGGCACAGGACCAAGGGTCAGCTTTGCTGGTAACTTTGGGAGACCAACTCTCATCGCTGGAAAAGTGTAAAGTTTTCTTTGCCAATGGAATCCTCTCTGGCCAAAAAGGCCTACAAAGATGCCTACATGAACTATCAATGGAGACACAGAAAAATCAGCATGCTCCTGATCTGAACACCTCAAGGTAGATGCACCCCCTGCATTTGTTCTGATACAAAAATATCAAATCAAGTGTTGGTCCAGGACACATAAGTCCTACATAACAACTGAGAAATGACGACTGCCATAAACTATTACTACTACGTGATGATCCACAAGATGACTTGTGTTATTCTATTACTTTAATTTATTATTTGAATTGAACTAGTAAATTTAATTGAAGACAGCAGAGATCTAACTGAAGCTTCCCTGCAGGACGGTCCTTGTGTATTCTGCAAACCAAGACAAACATCTTTTACAACAACACAGAGTGACCCGATTGATTTAATAAAAGGCAGCACCACGCTAATCTGCAAGAGCATACAGGATGTTCAGCTTTCACATTCCCCGCATGTTTTTTCTTCTTCTGAGTCTGCACTGTCAATGTTTGTCTCCAAGTTCAATTTGCCTTAAGGGTAATATAACAGTCCCCGGGTTTTCGCACTGCACGGGGTTAAGTCAGGCTAATTCCGTCAGTCTCCCACTGAGCTCGCACAAACAAGCCCGCATATCCCTCCCCAGCCAGGGGGGAACCCACTGCTCTGAGAATGACTCCGTAGCATTAGTAGCAGTTGAGACCCTCTTCTATCAAGAAAATAACATTTTCTAGTATCTTCAGAAAACACGAAAGGTATTTTCTCCAGGAATTCAGCCTCCCATGCTCAGCTGGAGAAAGATCTTAGTTCAGAAATAGCAAATTTCTGCTTTATTTTTGACTATTCACTAGAAATTTCTATTCAGTCAAGGCCCAGTAAACAGATTATTGGGAGCTGTTTTACTGTTTTCCGCTCTGCAGAAGACCATTTGATAGATTAGCTCTTCCTCAGATGTGGTCCCCAGGAGACAATTTAGGAGGTCTCCTCTGAGTAAAACGCTGCTGTTCGGCACTGTAAATGCTTAACCCTTTTTGTTTGTTTTTGCTTTCAGTGTGCTGTAGGCAGGAAGATAATCCCACAGCTGGGTTGCAGTGCATAATCTCACTGTGTATTCATGTGATTTCCCCATTTACCTATGAGCTGTACAAAATCCCACCTTGCCTGATGATCTTTCCCTGAAACCCAGCAGCATTTCCCCAGTGACTCTTCACTCAACTGACAATCCCCTTGATAACCTTTGGCATTCGGATAGCATAGTCTAAAATATGTATCCTACAAAAGGTTTAATTGTCCTTAATTTATTAACTCCGATTTCTGTTTTTCTCAACATAGAGTGCAGGGGAAAAATAACTAACTCCCACCTATGGCGCTACTTCAGCAATGGCATCAAATAAGAGTCTGCAATAAATCTCTGGCTTACAAGCACATTTTAAAAGCTCCACTTAATCCTGTTAGAAGTTTAAAAAGAAGTTAATATTTAACTTTATATCTACATGTTTTAAAAGTTTATTCTCCTTTGGCTTTTTGTTCCAAAAGTGATTTTTGTGTGTGAAAGTGTAACAAGAAATGCTTTTAAAGAGGGGAATACAATTTGATTTGGCTGAGCTACAGCTCTGTTTTTCTTAACATTTCAGTCCTTTAAAAAAATCCAGAGACACACAAAAATTTTGAAAGAATCATTAAGTATTTTTGAGTCTATCTCCTTTGCAGTAGCAATGGACACTATAAATACCTCAACATAGACAGAGAGGTAAATAAGGAATCCAGGATTGCTTTTAAAAGTAGAGTAAAAATAACGTATCCTCCTGCTAGAACTGTCAGATGCTATCAACATCTGGCTACATCTGCAGGGATTTGTAAATGGGAAATGATAGTGCAGAATGACAATCTCTAGCTGCACCCGATCAAGATGGCATTTTAAACTGTGACAGCTGAAAACACAGCAGAATTGATGGGAACGGCAACCTTTAAAAAGGCATGTGCAGAGGCATTAGGCACCTGTTTGCTTTATTGACGGGGCAGGCTTTGTTTAGGAAGAATAGCTAGCATATTTAATCTTCATGTCAAAAGACACAGTGGCATTAAAGGGTAGAGAGTTACCTCAGGGACAAAACTACAGTCTTTAATCATCCCGATCGTCATTGTTTTGGACACTGGAGCTTGATTCAATAACTTCACCCTTGTGTTCTTACTCCCCACTTCCACTGCTCTGACTTCGAAAGGTCTGGGACTCTAGCCCTTGTTTTAAAGGTGGTAATTACACAAAACTGGCAACACCAACAAGTTCTGGTTCCAGGTCAAGTAACACCAGAGAATAAGAAGGAGATATTAATTATAGAGAGTGGATAATTGCTTCCTTAGCAGCTAATCCTCCCATTTATCCACCCAAAAGGTCAGATTCAGAAACCCAACACGCTTTCAAAGCAGAGTGAATAATCTGTTCTTGTGGCCCTACGCCAGAACTTTTGGCTATGCGCTAATCTGGACTACTTAGGGGCAAAGAGCCTGCGCCAGCCATTTAAAGAAAATGTAAACACTCATCTTTCTTCCTGGCCACTTGAAATAGGCACCTTAAACCGATCAGAAACAGGCACAAACGCAATTCATCACAGCCAGTTTCTGTTGTTTAGCCAAGACAAGCAATACTTTGGTGTCTCATTATGCAAAGACAAGGCAAAACACGAGGGCTGCAAGTCTGTCTTCACATAAACTGGTGTGAGGCATGGCTGTGTCTAAGCAAAGACCTGCTGGGTTAGTCCCTAAGGTGTTCTCCTCTTACCCCACGGGGAGAAAAGGTAGCTTTTATCAGACCTGCCAATACCGAGCACACCAGCGCTGCCAGTGCACATCATCTCTGAGAAGAAACACTCCCACTCTTCCAGTCGAAGCCACTGGGGGTCAGACAGCGTGGCAGTGGGTTGGTGGCCTCAGACTAATCAGACGATAAAATAAAATAGTAAAGTTAACATTATTCTCCTATAGTGCATCCTATTGATCAACCACCTGGGGCATATGACGTGTAGAAACTGACGGTGATACCTTGCCCCGCTATCTCTAGCTCTCACCTCCAAACCATCTGCTCTTATTTTGGTCAGGCTATTCCTAGGCTCCCCGACAGAGGCCTTGTCACACGGCAGGCAGAGTGACAGCAAGGCAAGGGATGGGGAAAAGGCCATGGTGCCAGGCATGGAAACCTGCTCTCCGCTACAGCCCCTCCCACAACTCCTGTTTGCATTTTCCCCCATCCTGACTGCAGAGCAAGACCACACTTTTGAATGAATATAAAAAAAACACATCAAACCCTGTTTTAACAACTTCGAACCGGCAGAGGAAGTTCTTGCATTACAATGCTGCAGCATTTTTTTGTTTGCAGAAGCTCTAAAGCCCGATTTCCTCTTTGGTAAGATTAGACTCCCACAGCCAAGTTCTATTCCATTACTTACTCCAAATGAATACCATCCCATGACTTTAGGTGACATGGGCTCAGACCCAGATTCAATACAAGATTTAGCCTCCCACCAAAAATCAACCAAGAAGCCAGGAGTCTGAGCAGGAGCTAAGGTCCTACTTAGTTAAGATCCTACTTAAGTCACGGTGTTTCAAAGACCATTTGAAGGAACTGACTTCTGGAACTGCGTCTCTCTCCCTGTTGCCCATTAAGGGAACTGTAACAACACTGAAGAGGGAAGGAGCTAAATTCCAGTCCCCCAGGTAAGGGAAGACCTTTTCAAAGCAAGATTTTCACAAGAGCAATCACTTCAGACCAGGGCAAAACAAGGCATTTTGCTTTATTTCCTGTAGGCAGGCAATAGGGCAGAACAAGGCATATTCCTTTATTTCGAGACATCTCAAATGAGCCTTGATAGCTGCTTTTACAAAAGAGAGAAACAAAATAGTGGGGCTCACATAAAAGAGCTGAAAGAATGCATTGGGCACATAAGGGGATGCTCTCCACGACATTTCAAAATGATGTAATAACTTTGATTTAATGTGTAATCAACTAGCCTCATTTGTTTTCTTTCTTGATGGCATCTTTTGCTCCCCGCACAGACCCAAATCTTAGTTTGTTACGGGACAACAGAAACCTTTTGCTTTTGATATTTAGTATCAGCAATTTGTTTGGCACACACAGGGAGTATTTTAAGGCCCTATTTCCCAGTCACTGCTCTGCTTGATGGTCAGGAAGTGACTCTGGAGAGCTGGGAAAAGCCAGCGCCTCAGCAGCAGCTGGCAGAGATACAGCCTGTACTTCCCTTGGAAACTCCGTACTGCCTTGGAAAGAAAGAGCAGGCGAGAGACCTTCACAGCATCGGATTTGGGCAGAATTTGATCTTCCCCTCGATACACGAAACACCATATAATTAAGCACTGCAAAATCAAATCAAAGTCAGTTTTGAGCTACAATCCTGTGGCAAAGACTCCATCATCTGAGGAGGGCCAACTTTGTGTTTAAACTACACGTTCGGGTTTTCCCCCCCTGCTTTTGGGCTTTTTAAAAATCCCTTTCCCCCACCCTGCTTGTGAGTCAGTCTCTGCCTGCAACATTCCTCAGTGAAATGCCTTTGTTCCCTTTCCTGTTAGGAAAAGGCCTGCCGTACAGCGGGCACCGTCACAGCCTGGTAAATTGGCACTTTGTTGTGCTTTTCCACTCCAACAGCTCTCTGCAGCCATCAGCTGCGAAACAACCTACAGAGGCTGCCAATTAATTTACTGGGCCATTAATCAATGTATTCTATACCAGTAGCTTTCAAACAGATAAAAGCCATGCAGGACCAGAGCGGAGATGCCAGATTGCCCATGCTTGGCTGAGCTGTACTTGGTTCAGCTTCTCCTCTGTGGAAGGGCAGAAAGGGAGGGGAGAGGTTGGAAAGCAGCTGGGAGGGCTCCGACAGACGTATGGTGGTACATTAAAATCAGATGGTTGAAGCTGTTCTCATGCCTCCTCTCCTTTGATGGAAACATCCAGTTCATACAGAAATTGGCTCCTGAACTGCCAGTTCTGACTTTGGTTAGTTGAGGAGGTGCCCAGCCTTTGGCTAGGGCAAGTCACAGAGGCCCCTCGTTTCAAACAGCTTTATGTGCAATACGAGCATAAACCAGATTCAGGACAGGACGTGGAAGTCATATCTGATTCCCAATATCCACGTTTCTGACATGTATATACAAGTGACAGAGGCAACTGTGTTTGTATCATACGATGCTTGGACAAGTACCCATCACGTGACACGGGACCCACGGAGTCCCTCTGAAAGATTGTGATGGGGAGCAGGTCACCGTAACAGTTCAGATGGCCAGAAGCTATTCCCTGTCCATATGCTGGGGGGACTCAGGAAAGAGGATGCCTGGGACCAGAGGAGGTCAATTTTTCTGACCTCCACTGCTGGGAATTCAAGACACCTCTAAATGACTGTCCTCCTGTCTGCGGGTCCCCAGACACACAGTATGTTTACATCTCACTTCCAGCTCAACCACTGGAGCTGGCAAAACCTCATGCTGGGTCACTGGGGTACCCGCAGCACAGAGCTGGCAATGCAGTGCGGAAACCCTCCCCTTCTCTGCCCAGGAGCCAGCAGCATCCTGCGCCACGCTCAGGCTGCGAGGCTGCAGGGATGCGTACGGCAGTGCACTGCTTCAGGCAGAATTGCAAGCACTTTCTGGTGACAACCAACACATCCAACACAAACAACCCTCCAACACATCCCATCCCTTCTGTGGGGGAACGAAGGCACTGAACAGCATCGTCTACAGACCACCAATGTAACGCCGATGGAGGCTAACTCCAGTTAATGTTTACGTGGGGTTTTAACCTGCCCGCTTGCTTTCAGGCGTTCACTATCAGCCCAATCTGAATTTCCACTGTTCGTTGGCACAAACGTTACTGGAGAGAGGAGCACTGAATGTCTGCAAGCCCATTTACCCTCCACCTCACAAGGTACAGGGGTGGGTCCTGTATAAACAGGGTTTTTTGTTTGAGGGCGCCTGACAAAGCGGAGCCTGACCTTTCCCCTTCGGAGGAACAGCAGGCTTCAATTAAACATCGCTGAGGGTTGGGGCTATTTTCCCCTCTCACGGGTCAGGGTGATGCTTGAACTCTCCTTGCCTCAGCTCTCCCACCCACCCCATCAATCTCCACTCGGCCCTGCCCAACAGCTGGGGCCACGGTGATTTCTGACAGCCTCCCCCCAGCTGGGTCTCCTCTGGGACTTTCCCTGCCACCGCTAAGTGCCTCCGCTCGTGGGGCTGCCTGGCATTGCGTCCCCTTCCAGCCGCAGAACCTGGACCCTTTGCAGGAGGAGGAGGAGGACACTTTGCCAGATTAAAATTTTCCACATCAAATTCTACTTCCAGCATATGGTGCGCTCTTAGGAAGACATTAGTTTGGAACTGAGCCGAATGTATAGCGTTGGTTTTTACCAATGATAATGTAAATAGGATTCAAGATGGGGGTTAAGAAACTAGAGCCCCTCATACTCTGTGGAGGTGGTAAAGGAGAATGGTCCAGCTATGTTTAACTGGAGCTACTCTCAGGTTGAATATGGATCATTATCACTGCAGCACTGCTGCCATCAGACCTATGTTGTTGTACACTCACTGAAGATCCAGCCCACTGAGCTTTCATACACTAAACACACCACGCTACTACAAAAGAGATCCTCCTTTCCCTTCTGCCAGGAGATACAGAATGCAGACTGGCTGCGTCCCAGTTACAAGCACATTTCTCAATAAGGCTTCTTATCATAAATACACTTTTCATTATTTCACGGCCAGCTGAAGTCTGGCTACTATTCTAGACACTGCTTTAAAGACTAAGAGCTTTTATCAGCCTGTTCCAAGCTTGAGCACTCATCGGTAGAGCTGCCGCAATGGCCCAGAGCCCAGGACAAGCCTTTGCCTGCGCTGGATGCTCACTAAAAGGAAATAGCACCAGGGTGCTGCCAGGTAAGGCGTCCAGAGTGCGCAACTGGATTTCCTCAGCTCTTGTTTTAGGCAATACAGCCAAACTCAGCAAACCCTGCTCATTGTTTCCTGGAAAAATGTTGGCATGGGTAGGTGAGAGAGGTAAGGAATGAGTGCTTGTGTTGAGCACGGAGCAAATCAGAGAGGAGGAGGACTATATCCAACTTCTTCCCGCTTACCTCTGGGATATCTCTTGGGCCACAGCCCTGCAGAGGGACTCAGGATGGGAAGTGTTTCTGTGTGCTGATGCATCAGCGTGCACTGGTGTCAAGTGCACTAAAAATGAATGGAAATGAAAGGAGCTGGAGGCTTCTCTGTGAAAACAAAAAAAAAATATTTTGGCCAAGCCAAAATAGAGGTGTTCCTATCTCAGAGGTCACTCTTGAAGGCTGCAATTTAATTTTTTTCCTCTATTTTTTCACTCCCAAACCAGTATTTCTTGCCTACTTCAGTGGGGATGAAAGGACTGATCCCAGAAAATGTGGAGTTGAGCCCAAAGCATTACACTGAAAGAGCCTACAATCTCATCCCAAAAAAGCAAGTATCAGGATTTCTGAATCCTAAGTCTTACATATTTTTGGGTAAGTGGACACCACAAACACAACCTTCCCTACAGAATAAAGATATTTAAATTCCCAGCCCCTTCCAAAAGAATGAGATGTCAGGATTGTTTCTTCTGGCTGAGCCACTGCCCATACAAGCACAGCAATATACTGCCAGTGCCTCATTACCTTTTGCTGGAGGCTGCTACTGCCAAAAACTGGCCAAAAAAGCCCCCAAAAAAGACAGCAGGCCTGGATGAATCCCACAGGCCTGCACTCTACTGAGACATTGCATAAACAGGTTTTTAGCTCTGAGAAATCACATGCCGCCTCTTGCTACAGCTTTTGTGCTTCAAAGCTACTATTGGCTCTCCTGCCTTCCAAATTAGTAGATCCACCACGCCAGGCCATCTGGCACATCAAAATTTGTCTTCAGATTTCATTATCCAACCCACTGACCCCAATGTTTCCTCCCATTGACTAATGAGATTAGCCCATCACCTCCTAATTGCAGCATTTATACCTAGTCTGTTTTACAACGCCCAAGAAAACAAATCCCCAGGTTGTTTCAGAGTGAATGAATGTCATTCTTCTCCTAGAACAAGCACAGCATTTATAAGAACAGGAGATGGCACATACATCAAAACAAGAAATGAGTGCCCTTAGGCTGGAAAGTGAAAAATAGAAAATACAAACACAAATGCACCAATGTCAAACCACTGAGGCCAGTCTCCTCGCTCCCCGGGCTTGGTTAGCTCTGTCAGAGGAGTGCAAGGAGTATTACCTGGCAACCCATCCTAAGGGAGCAACTGCAAGGCTAGCAATCCGCTACTTGTAAGGACACTAAGAGAGGATATTATTCCAGCTCCATACCTCACAACCCTAATAGCACGTTTCCTGCAAAAAGTGTCTTAAAGAGAGAGAAGGTAAGAGTTCCAGAACCACCTTATATCCATTTTGTATCAGCAAAGCACCAAGAAATTCGCAGATGACACTAAACCAGGCGGGCGTGTTGATCTGCTGGAGGGGGGGTTGGCTCTGCAGAGGGATCTGGACAGGCTGGATCGATGGGCTGAGGCCAATGGCATGAGGTTCAACAAGGGCAAGTGCCGGGTCCTGCCCTTGGGTCACACCAACCCCAAGCAGCGCTACAGGNCAGGCTGCCCAGGGAGGTGGTGGATTCCCCATCCCTGGAGGTGTTTAAGAAAAGGGTAGATGTGGTACTGAGGG
Organism: Rhinoptilus africanus; assembly: GCA_013400135.1. NCBI lineage: Eukaryota > Metazoa > Chordata > Aves > Charadriiformes > Glareolidae > Rhinoptilus > Rhinoptilus africanus. The sequence continues at coordinate 354,389 of VXBO01012413.1, forward strand.
ACATGGTTTAGAAGGGGTTTTTGTCAGGGTAGGTTAATGGTTGGACTTGATGATCTTAAAGGTCCCTTCCAACCTCACCGATTCCGTGATTCTATGATTCTGTAAGAACTAAAAAAGGCACAGGAGGTGGGCTGGAAGTCAAGATGTTCTCCACTTCTGTGATTTTGAGCAGGACCCATGTAGTCTAAGCTAGCTGTCTGGACCTTCTTGGAGTCAATGGAGAGGAACCAGCAACCATAGGATGCCTCTGATCTCCAGATGTAGACATAATGATTGTCAGATGATGGACCTAAAGGAACAGCTTAGGTGAGATGAAGGTGTCTTTGGTACAGTTAAGGAAAACTGAATCCCATTGCTGAGAGCACAGTCTGTGCCTCAGTTTCTCCGTCTGCAAAATAATACTATCAGTATTTATCCTCTATGGCAAAATGCCTGTACAGCCATGAATGATCAATGCTATATAACTGTGATTTACTCTTGATAGATTTATTGAGTTTGCTTGAACACGTTACTTGGAGCCCTGATGGAAATTCAGAGTAGAGGGAGGAAAGGGAGGAAAAATTATGGCTTTCAGGTAAAGCTAGAAAATTTAGAGTTGTCACAAACAAAAAGCACCTGGCCTGCACTGCCAGCAAACCAAGCCTCCAAGGTGTTTACCTGTAGCCTTACCCAGAGCAGTCCTAAAAGCCTCATTAGAAACACCAATAATGATTTATCACTGAAGGACTAGCATGAACAAGCCATCAGAGTATAAGACAGCCTTCACCAGAGCACTCAAAACACACCAAGCTCTTCCTGTCCCTGGGCATCAGGAGGGCTGGATGCTCCTCTCACATAACCAGGCAGGACTCAGATGGAGAACAGCCTGGGAGAGTAAATTTCCACCTCTGTCCACCAATTTCCTGCATGCTCAATCCTTGTCTAAATACCCCATCAGATGGACATTTCCCTACTTCTCCCCACCACATTTTTGTGATAAGGATGCCTTCCACGTGCCTAATGGCTAAGAAAACTTCTTACCCTCACTGCACATCCCACGGGGGCTGGAGCACAGCTGAGCTCTGTTACCACATGAGCCAGGCACCATTTCCATGACAGCTTCTCTGCAATCCAAATCAGGCTCATTTTCACCAATGGCAAAAGCCCTAAAGGAAAAGTTATTGCCCCTTGATAGCCACTCCTTCTAGAGCAGAAAAGGGTGTTGACATCACTCTTGCCCCAGCACCACCAGGCCAAGTGTTCAGAGAACAGCCTGACCTCCCTCCACATCCATCAGTGCTGCCACTAAGCCAATGACATACAGCCAGGATGGAGGCAGCTCTGTTCTCCTCCAGAAAACTATGCTAGAAAATGGCCCAGAAAGGCCCTGAAACAAGGGATCAAACATCAAGCCAGCCTCCCTCCCCATCCAGCACTTTGTAGCTCGGGCTGCTTTGTCCAGCAGACACAGAAATGCAGCTATATACTAATCCCCCAAAACTAACAAGGCTCAGAGAAGCTTTAAAAGATAATTCTGCATCAAACAGGCACAGGTACTAGGGTAATATCTCACTCAGGGTCCTAACAGCATCCTGCAGCCCTCACTAACCCCACAGCAGAGAAGTAGTTTTCAACCAGCAGAAGACTTTTGCACAAAGGGACAGGTCTGAGTTTAAAGACAATTCGGAAATCAGGCAGGGAAAGAGAGACTGAGTCCCACGGACCCCAGGCCCTTGTGCTGAGCTTCGGGGCTGTGTAGGCAGGGACACACAGGAGGTCTGTGACAGTCTCTTTAACCACAGGCTCCCCTCACGCTGGAGCCAGGCCTGGGGCTGCAGCCTCAGCCTTCAGGTGACCCAAAGGTTGTGCCTCCAATTGGGCTGACAGTATTTTCTCTCACTCAATATTATTTCTTTCCCACATGCCTCATTCTGCCCCATGCACATAAAGGATGGCAGCCTCTGAAAAAGCACTGAGAGAAATTCAGGGGAGAGTTAGTCATTATTTTTGACAGCACTTAAACAACATACGAAAAGGTTTTCTTCATTGCTTTCTATTTCCCTTCCCTAGAGAAACACAAGACAATGTCCCATCCAATGTCTGCCTGATAGAGCAACAGAGGCTGGCTCTGCCTCAGCGCTGCAGAAGTTGTGCTTTTGTGAGACTATTGTTTTTATTTCAGGAGGAAAAAAAAAAAAAAAAGGAAATGAGCAATCCCAGAAGGAAAGGGTCTGAATGCTTGCTCAGGCTGCGCCCTGAAGAAAAGAGATGGCTATTGTCAAAGGGTGTTTCATTGTTCTCATCTTTCTGAGAAACCTTAAAAAAAATATCCAGAAATGTAACCAGAATGGAAAACAGACCTGATTCTTCAGCTGCCTATCTGCAGCCTGGCTGGTGAGAGAGAATCTATAGCTTAGTAGTGTTAACTACCCTGGTTAACCCTTGTTCTTGCTAATTACATTTATTTACAAAAAACACTTCATAACCATCAGGAGCAGGCATAAAGGGAAGGCAACACTCCCTCATGTGAATAGCCCCAGTGCTTTAAATTGAATTACTCACCAAGTCAGGGCTCCTCACCGTTTAAGCATTAGCCTCCAGGCTAATCAATAGCAACAAATTACTGCAACAATTGGCTTCGGCTCCTTCTTTCATTGGTGCCACTTTCAAACACTGTTCAGTCTGCCCTCCCTGCCACATTGCTTCAAGCGTGAACTTCCAGCCAGGAGTCAAGCTCCAGACAGTACTTCCAAGTTTACTCAGGTATTTAGGACACAGGAGAGATGCAAGGGCACAAGGACTTCCTTAAGGAGCACAAAATGGCTTTTAACCCAGGAAGTGAAGGGATTTTCCTCTCTTAGCATCCTTTTCGTGAATCCATCTCATGGCAGCAGCTGGAATTAACCAGGGCTGAGGGTCCTCAGAAAGAGGAAAAACTGTAGATAATACAAGTAAGCAAATAGGGTGGATCCCAAAAGCAGAATGTGAGGACACAAAGGCAAGAAAGCAAACAACAGACAACCACAGCACATACACCAGCAGCACTGAGCTAAGGCCAACACAGGCACGCACAAGAGCATCTCCAGAAGCAGCACCTCCCCAGCTCAGCACTGCTCCTGGGACACATTTCCCAAGGCACAGTCACGCTTCTTCCTTGCTGGCACCAGTGTGCACGGAGATGGCTAAAGACCCTCAGTCCCAACTGCTTGATAGAGCAACTTGGGCAGTCCATGTGCAACCCATGAAGAGTCAACAAGGCATCTGCTTGAGAGCAGCCCTGAAGGAAAGGACTTGGGGGTGCCGGTGGACGAGAAGCTCAACATGAGCAGGCAATGTGCGCTGGCAGCCCAGAAAAACAACCACATCCTGGGCTGCATCCAAAGCAGCGTGTCCAGCAGGGCCAGGGAGGGGATTCTGCCCCTCTGCTCCGCTCTGGTGAGACCCCACCTGGAGTTCTGCCTCCAGCTCTGGAGCCCTCAGCACAAGAAGGACATGGACCTGTTGGAGCGGGTCCAGGGGAGGACCACAAAGATGCTCAGAGGGCTGGAGCCCCTCTGCTGTGAGGACAGGCTGAGAGAGCTGGGGGTGTTCAGCCTGGAGAAGATAAGGCTCCAGGGAGACCTTATAGCAGCCTCCAAGTACCTAAAGGGGGCTACAGGGGAGATGGGGGAGGGACTCTTTATCAGGGAGTGTAATGATAGGACACAGAGTAACAGCCTCAAACTGAAAGAGGGGAGATTTGGATTGGATATCAGGAAGAAATTCTTTACTGCAAGGGTGGTGAGACACTGGAACAGGTCACCCAGGGAGGTTGTGGATGCCCCATCCCTGGAGGGGTTCAAGGCCAGGCTGGATGGGGCTTGGAGCAGCCTGGGCTGGTGGGAGGTGTCCCTGCCCAGGGCAGGGGGTTGGAACTGGATGATCTTTAAGGTCCCTTCCAACCCGAACCATTCTGTGATCACCAAGAAGGACAGACAGAACCAGCACATGTCACAGGCAAAAAGGTTTGTCTTTCTTTTTCTTCAAAAAGAGCTTCCTGTGTCCAGACATTGGAGAGGTTGGTTTGAATAGGTCCACAGAATAATGCTGAGAGGCAGAAGAGGATCCTCTTCTGTCTCGCTGGTCAAACCAGTGAAGAATGGCCCCTAATCTCCAATATTCTGAAACAGGCATCTTAATCATTCTTGTACTCTGAAGATTTAGATCAAGGGAAACATTTAAAAATCCTTTTATCGTTCATATTATGATATCACAGTGGCCAATCGACTTCCTTTTCCAGCAGGCTTTTCTTGAGCAGAAACAATCACCACCAGCTCCACCACACAGATGTATAAGCGATGGGAAAACACAGAGGAGGCTGGAGTGAACAAAAGGCACTTCAGGCCTGCTGGGGTCAGAATGCGTATCTGTACGGTAGGTTGGAGTCTTCGCTAATCCAGCTCTGTTTCTAATGAGATTGGTTCCCATTACAGCAAAAGGAGGTCCACGGCTTAATTTGCGAAGGGGACCATTGTCATGCAGCTTAGGGAAGCAAAATAATCTTATCAGTTTGAACTTGAACCCTGCCCTCCAATTATACGGACAATGTTCAAGAAGAGAGAGATAAAGAAAAAGTGATTTTCATTTATCCAGCAAGGAAAATGGGTTGCCTAACACCAAGCATTCAGCTTCCTGCAGCTGCTGATAGACCTTTACACTCCAGCCACTGGCTGTACCGTTGCCAAAATGTACTAACCACTATCTGGGCACGCTGACTCTGAACCAAATCCAAGCCAAATGGCACCAACTGCATTTACAGTTGCAACTTACTGGTACAGCAGAGCCTCTACTCTTGCAGTATAGCCAAAGTGATAGCTTGAGGCTGTCAGCTAAAGACAAGCAAAGCCAAAGGGTAGGAAGAATCAGAAAAATTTTTTCACCCCTCCTTGCTGAACCCCCGTCTCTGCCTCCCTATTCAATCCATCGGCTCCTCTTGGCTGCTACAGAAGAGAGACTATCCTCTTCTGGGAGTTCTGCATCCCACACAACACAGCTAAAACAAAGGACATTTTGGCAAATAACAGCCAGGCTTCATCTATTCTTTTTTCTATACAATTCATTCCATCAAAGTTGTTTAGCTGAACAAAAACCAGTGCTATCCTTTATTGTGAGGCACACAATAAACTAACATGTGAGCACAGCGTGGGTCACAGATGTGTGCGCTTCATCATCAGCTGCAGAGCCACTTCCCTGCTCAACTCACTTTTATAAAGCTTTAACCTCTTTGAGCTGGAATTCAGCTTGAGCACATAAACCAGGAAGCAAACAGTGTTAACACAACAGAAGCGGCCCCTGTACAAAAGATAGACGAAGAGACGGACGTGCTTTGGAAACAGTCCGATCAACAACCTCCGTTTCCAAGGGGTTACCCACACAATAAAAATCTAGGGAGAAACTAAACTGGACAAATCCCAGGGGCTCTATTTTTAGTGATATCACGTGCACCAGCGGATCTCTATTTGTGCCTTTGATAGACACGTTTACTTTTTTGTTGTCCTGTGAAGGTGCTGAAACAAACAAACAAAAATTTGGAGGGGCAATGTCTTCAAAACTCATTTTTAAAGATCTCTTTGAATACGTTCCAAGGACTGACCCCAAATTTGTAACCCAATTTTAAGCCCTCTTATCTCATCCCAAATAAAGTAACCCTCAAAGTATGACTGCTCTAAGAAAAAAAAAACTATGCAAAACCAGATCCTTGTTACAACTGCACTTTATGGGCTCAGATCGTATCTGCCAACTGAAAGCTTGCTCTCATATCCACTTCTAGCTCACATTACACATAAAATACAGGTGTAATGTTGCCCTTTCCTTAGGGTACTGGAGTTAATTTTCTTCGTAGCTGCTCATACACTGCTGTGCTTTGGATCTGTGACCAAAACAGCACTGATAACACAGTAATGTTTTAGCTATTGCTGAACAGTGTTTGCACAGCATCAACACTTTCTCTGCCCCCTCAGTGAATAGACTGGAAGGTGCGCAAGAGGTTGGGAGGGGATGCAACTAGCCAGATGACCCCAACTAACAAAAGAGATATTCCATGCCTTATCACGTCCTGTTCAGGAGTGGAGTGGGATTTAGGTAAGTCAGACATCTTTCGCTTGGGAACTGGCTGGGCATCGCTCTGCCTGTGGGAGGTGGTGAGTGATTGCCTTTGCATCACTTATTTTGTTTTCTTTCTCTTTTTCTTCCACTTCTCCTTCACTTATGAAACTATTTTTACCTTGACCCATGGGTTTTCTTGCTTTTACTCTTCCTTTCTTCTTCCCCTGTCCTGCTGGGGGTGGGAAGGGCAGGTGAGCAAGCGGCTGTTCAGTGCTTAGCTGTCTACAGGGGTTAACCCACAACACTTAGTTACAGGCACTTGACTTCACAACTGTCATGCTCATTTTAACCTGTGCAAGCAAATTTGCATATATGCATTATAGTATTGAAGTACCAAACATTTCTTCCTGTCCACCACAGCTGGAGAGGATGGGCAAGGGGCTGCTTCTGGAGAAAAAGGTAGATACTCTGAAAATATCTGAAATACTGGGCAGTTAAAACTCCTGATGCTAATCTCTTTGCCTTGGATCCTCATCTGTGCAATGCAGGTGACACTCCAGACTCTCCTTCCAGAAAGGTAAGTATATCCCTGTTTGTAGAACACTCAAAACAAGATGAATAGGGTTTAAATATCACATGGTAAATAAGGCCCTAGGGTGCTAATGGACCAGAAGGATAAAGAAAACAATTGTGAGGTAGCTGTCCTGTGCACTGGTCAGTACAGGAGTCCCAAGGAGGTAGAGAAAAAGTAGCATGTTCTTATTAAAGAGCAACTCATAACAAAAAAACTCAAAGGGCTGGATTCAAGTAGTTAAAACTACTTTAATTTTAATGTTCTTAACTTCCAAATATTTGATTTGCAACCTCAATGCTGTTCTTTGAATGTTCTGCACAAAAGCTAAACGTTTTCAAAACCATAGTGCAGAATTTTGTCCCATAGCGTCTTATGGGTATCGCCAGGGCCACGGCAGCACTGCACTGACAGGCCCCACGCAGACCACAGAGGTAAGAGATTTCCCAAAGACTGAGGCCCAAAACTGAACATAATCCAGCTACGGCAGCTCAAGTTACCCCCTATCAGTCTAACTGCACAAAGTGTCTGCCCTCTTGGCCCAACACAGCTTTAAGAAAATGTGTGAGCCACAAGCCTTTGCAAAATACAGCAACAATGGGAAATGAATGCCAGGAATAGCACCTGCCATAGAGCAACCTTAATATCAATGCAGAGGAGCAAGCAAGAGAGGACTGTGGCCAAGCTCACAGGTCCTAGGCACAGGATGCAGGTCACCTCAGCCCACAGAGTGACATACAAATCACAGAGGAAAATTCAGCAGAAAATCCCTCCAGTGCTGTGTTTGTTTTTATATTTATATGTTTCAGTAAAAGCCCATTTTAAGCCCTTGAGGCTAATACAACACACGTCGATAATATCGTAGCAGCAAAACCACAGGCATCTGATAGCAGATGAAAATAAAACACCACCATCACACAGGGGGTCTCAGAGTAGGTGGTCTGAATGGTCCCCTTTCGACAAGCAGCACCAGCAGGGACCCAGGCTATCCAGGGTTTAGTATAACTTACCTGAAGACAGCCCTCTCTCACACCCTGACGATTCTGGTGCTTTTATGGGCTGCTGGAGGAGTGACAAACGTCTCTGCTGGCAACTAGTGTGTTGACACCAGGTCAAAAGATGACACAAAAAAGTACATAGAAGTTCTTTGATTGTAGGTGACTGATAAAGCTTATTGCACACCTCTAGGCCTTTTTGCCTTAGTGTAACATTAAAAAAGGAATCTTCTTTTTTACATCTTTCTTCTTCTGTCGTTAAGGTGGATGTGACCACCCCTGCCTACCACAGCTAAAGCACTTGGACAACATCTACTGCAATTTCTTTAGCAATATGCTACGTCCATCTGTTAGAATCATAGAATCATAGAATCATAGAATCCTAGGGTTGGAAGGGACCTTAGTAGATCATCTAGTCCAACCCCCTGCCAGAGCAGGGCCACCTTAGAGCAGGTTACACAGGAACGCGTCCAGGCGGGTTTTGAATGTCTCCAGAGACGGAGACTCCACCACCTCCCTGGGCAGCTTGTTCCAGTGCTCTGCCACCCTCAAGGTAAAGAAGTTCCTCCTCATGTTTAGGTGGAACTTCCTATGCTCAAGTTTGTGCCCGTTACCCCTTGTCCTATCACTGGGCACCACTGAAAAGAGCCTGGCCCCATCCTCCTGACACCCACCCTTCAAGTATTTATAAGTGTTAATTAGGTCCCCCCTCAGACGCCTCTTTTCCAGGCTAAAGAGACCTAATTCCCTTAGTCTATCTTCATAGGAGAGGTGTTCCAGTCCCCTAATCATCTTAGTAGCCCTATGCTGCACCCTCTCCAGCAATTCCTTGTCCCTCTTGAGCTGGGGAGCCCAGAACTGGACACAGTACTCCAGGTGGGGCCTCACCAAGGCAGAGTAGAGGGGGAGGATGACCTCCCTCGACCTGCTGGCCACACTCTTCTTGATGCACCCCAGGATGCCATTGGCCTTCTTGGCCACAAGGGCACATTGCTGGCTCATGGTCATCCTGTTGTCCACCAGGACTCCCAGGTCCCTTTCCTCAGAGCTGCTCTCCAGCAGGTCAGCTCCCAACCTGTACTGGTGCAGGGGGTTATTCCTCCCCAGGTGCAGCACCCTACACTTGCCCTTATTGAATTTCATAAGGTTCCTCTCCGCCCAGCTCTCCAGCCTGTCCAGGTCTCTCTGGATGGCGGCACAGCCTTCCGGGGTGTCAGCCACCCCTCCCAGCTTTGTGTCGTCAGCAAACTTGCTGAGGGTGCACTCTATCCCCTCATCCAGGTCATTGATGAATATATTGAAAAGCACTGGGCCCAGTACTGACCCTTGGGGAACACCGCTCCTCACTGACCTCCAGCTAGACTCTGTGCCCCTAATCACCACCCTCTGGGCTCTGTCCTTCAACCAGTTTTCTATCCACCTCACTGTCCACTCATCTAACCCACTCTTCCTAAGCTTCCCTAGGAGGATGCTGTGGGAGACCGTGTCAAACGCCTTGCTGAAGTCAAGGTAGACCACATCTACCGCTCTCCCCTCATCCATCCATCCAGTCACACCATCATAGAAGGCGATCAGATTAGTCAGGCATGACTAATCTGATGTTAATTGAATGTTAATTCAAATACACTTCAGAAACCTGACTACTTAGAGAGTCTGCCCAAACTGCAGGTCCACCTTCTGCACGCACTGCTCCACCTTCACGCAACGATAGAGATGGATCCAAGAGTGAGTGTTGTATAGCAAGCCTTAACGTCCAAAGGAGCCCCATCAAGACTGATAACACAGCATCTACCAACATGGTTCAAGAGCACATGGTATATTTGAAGAGACTCAGCCAAGATACATTTTACTGGGCGACTCAGAACTGCCAAACCATCATTGTCTCTCTGACATGAAAAGACACACACTGGGTTCTGGGCAGCCAAGCATTAAGCATCTCCGAAAGAGCAGACATACATACTTTAATTACTAGGAATGAGCTCATATCCTCAGTTAGTGAGCTGAGACAGGCATACTTGGGTCAGCCCAGGCATACTTGGGTCAGCCCAAACCCACACTGAGAGACAGAATTCACCATCAGGAAAAAGGAGCAGGTAGGCAAATAAATAAATAAATAAACCCAACAATAATAATAGGTAACCCAAGCAATACTCTTAAAAACGCTCACAATTATTACTTCTATATCAGATTTAATCATCAAGAAGATGAGTTGGGATTAAGTTCTGTGCATCCTGCAAAGCTCTCGGCAAGTCAGCAAAGTTGCCTCCCAGCTGAGCAGAATTTGGCTCTTGACTGTCTCTTGGAAGGAGCACAAAAATCCCAGACAACAGCAGTAACCAGATCAGTGAGGCACGGCACTGGCAAGGACACGAGGAACCTCGTAATATTGCACCAAACCAACCTGACTAAAAATCCTCTGAACTACTTTGAGCAACGCAGACAGCCACATATCTCCCATGGGACAGAAACACTGAATCTGTGAAGGTCTTGGGTATCTGGATAAAAAGGAATGACAAGAGCACACAAAAAAAACCAGGAGTAGTTGCTTCAAATGGTCCCTCACAGGGAGTGGGATTGCTATCTTGGAACAGAAAGCAGAAAGTTCAATCCCCACATGCACAAACATGCCAAGCAGAAACAGCCAGTCTCAAATCAGACATGTAAACAGTCCTGGTGTTGGCCACCTAAATCACTGCACACCCACCTAAATGCAGCATTATCAGTTCTGAACACCAAGCATTTTGGGAGATGGGACCAGGTTTAAATTAGCATCAACAAAAGTGATCAGTAAAAGTGACAAGAGTAAAGACATAGTTTTTCTCCCCCTGCACAGAGTAAGCTTATGCTTCTCCCCCACCCCATCTTAAATTACGATTTTAGCTTCTAACTATCTCAGTTGAGAAAGGATAAAATTCCAACCTTTTTTTTTAATTGACCATACTATTTGTGTTATATAAAATATGCTTTCACAGTCTTAAATTTTACCCCAGGACATAAACAGTTGCTTTCTTTAACTGCGCAGCATTTGTACCCCTACCAACACCCAGACATAAGAAGAATGCTGCAAGGGTATTTTCCTCAAACAGGCTGTGCATCTAGTGCAAACTGATAACCTGGGATACTTTGAAGTGATTACCACAGTGGATTGTATTTTGGTGGGGTTTGATAATAATACTAATTAAATAGAGCGTTTCTGGTACTAACAAAAGTTTGCATCGGATCAGTTTCTGGGCTGCTGCAATTAGAGGATACTATATAAACATTGCCAATCATCACCTAGACGTCGGGATCCCTGGGGTTTCTTGGCTCTTGATGACAGCTCTGGAGGCTAAAACAGTGGATTTCCACATGGCTAAGCCAGATGCATACATATGGCTCTTGAGCTTAAAGTCATTGCCGACATGAGGTTTCACACAGACCCTTCACAAGGCATCCTGGCACCCACAGCAACCC
>VXBO01012413.1:369074-394482 GCA_013400135.1 Rhinoptilus africanus
CGCCCCTAATCACAACCCTCTGAGCTCTGTCCTTCAACCAGTTCTCTATCCACCTCACTGTCCATTCATCTAACCCACTCTTCCTAGTGAGTAATTCTTTCCGCCAGTGCTGCTGCATACCTGCAGTGGGTGAGACACATCCCTGCTGCTTGTCATCTGCTCAGAGCTCAAGACTGGACAGCCCTAAGCCGTTTCTTTCCAGGGCTGGATCTATGCATTCTGTCTGGCCCATCACAAAAAGGCCAGGACCCATCACCAACAGCAGCACCTCCCTGGCAGCGCTGAGTCAAACCAAGCTGAGAAGCAGGGGAAATTCTGTTGCTAAACAAGGTCTACAGGACTGAGCTTAAAAAAACATTCTCCTCCAAAGAGCATCATCTGCTCTGTCTGGACAGTACTGCTATTTGCAACATGGAAAAGCCTTTCCATCCCAGTGAGCTGTGTCATCTCCCTCCGGCATGGGAGCAGCAGTCAAACTGCTGCAGAAACCTCCCACAGGATCTCAGCAACCCTTACATTCCTCAACATCAATAATCAATACAAATCCATTTATCTCCTTGGGATGCAGACGATTCATGTTTTGGATGCACTAGCTCTAGCTGGGATGGCATACATAAAGTTATAAAGCTTCCCCAAAGATGTTCACCTGCTCAATTCCAGTCATGCCCGAGAAGAACCCAGAACACCCCAAAGTATAGAAAAAGTACGTAAGTGGCCATAAACCATGACAGTCAAATGACGTTAAAAGGCTATCACCCTTTCGATTCTTCATGCCAGTTGACAATTCATATATAGGGGTAACAGTAACAAACAAGGAGCTCCATCAGATCGGAAGAGTTATCTGGGCCACTACTCCTTCACAGAGGCACATGGTGCGTGCCCCCAAGCATTGGAGGGAGACAAATGGGATCTTTGCAAAATGTACTGGGGAAGCATAAGGTGTGATTTGGGAAATGCTGTACTTGTTCCTGCCCCCTTCCACCTTGTGGCTACCCAGTTCCTAAACTTACCAAACAGTATTCAAGCTGCTACCCAGCGGGTACAGCCCTTTTCCTGCAGCAAACCATGTTTCCTGTCCTGCAAGGTACAGTCAGTCCAACAAGACGGGGGACGTTTGCCAAGCCTGCTATCACAAAACACAGAAGATTTCAACAGTTGTGGAAACACACAGGAGGTTATGCTGTTGGGATTACAGACGCTGCTTCAGAGTACAGCCTTGCCATGCATGTACACAGGGTTTTATGCCACTCCTCCCAAAATGTGACAGTACTGCTGGATGTTGCAGAAACCATGATTTTGTTATCAGCAACCTTCTTATCCATTTTTTTTTTTAAAGAACAGATTCTGCCCACCCTGCCAGAATCACCAAAGCCTACTGAATTTGCTTCTGTTGCTCTGGCTGTGTTGCACACACGCAGTATGAAGTACCCTTACTCTGTGACATTTCTGCACATTTTAATGCTTAGCAATTTGGTCTGGCTGAGATGAACTTTACCTATATTTTAGAAGGTACTTTCCCCATTGCAGCTTTAGCTCCTGTCGTGCCCACTCTATGCACCCCTTCTGCATTAACTGGCTTGTAAGGAGGAGCACAGAGGAAGCTCAATGCCAAGAAAGAGATAAAAACTCACTAGAAACAGGGAAATGCCTCAGTCCTTTCCATTCAGAGGCAGATCTGCCTTGAATGGCAGCCCCCAGGACTGACCTGCCTCCAAAGGGGACTGAATCACAAGCGAGTCGGCCCCCTTCGATTCGCATTAAGACTTTGAGCTACTGTGTACATTCTGCCCCTGCTCCACCACAGGCTCCTCCTTTCTAACACAAACCTCTCACAGCACTCCCAGGCAGCGAGCAGCAGCCCTGCGATGTGTTGAAACCCAAGTGTAGTGAGATTCGGCTCTTGCAAATGACGCTTTTTCATCAGCAAACTATAATCGGCAGCTTTTATCCGCTACAAGAGTTTTGCAACACGCGCCTGAAGAATATGCCAGACCAGTTCTTCACACTAAGACCCAAAATTAGAACCAATATCCCAAAAGGAAAGTGACCCTCACTAGGCATTCCAAAGCAAACTGATCAACCCTGCTGAACTGTAAACCGAGATCTATTATATTTTCTCTGATCCACATGCACATCCATAATAAACAGAAGCAGAAAGGTAATTTTAAAATGACTGATGCAGCTGTACATAGTTATAAAACTTACACGGGACTCCATACCTTCAAAGTGCTGTGTATTTACCTGCTGTGCCCAACTCAAAACAAGTCGCTATGACTGTTTTTAAAGTCAGAAATTATTTACAAATGAGACATTTCTTCTTTAAGTAAACATAAGCTCTGAATGTAATTAATTCTGTGCATGTAACATCTCCTTTATCTCAGCTCAGGGGACTTTTGCAACAATCAGGAGCTGTACGTTAAGAGGAGAGGAATCTGGCCCATTACAAAGTAATTGAGTCTTGCTAAGTTAGCTTTAATTTATGTCTTAGACCTTCCCAGTCTCCTAACCCAGCTCTTTTCACTCCTCAGAGAAACACAGCACAAAAACTGCCACAAACTCACACAAGTTAAGACTCTTCCTTTCCTTGTTCCCAAAGTTATTCAGACTAACTCTGCTGAAACAGTTTTGATAAGGGCTATCGAGAGAGGCTTTTAACAAACTCAAAATCCTCTTACGGAAGATGCTTTCCGTTGGCTTATTTTAGAAAGATTAAAATTACTCCCCACACAACCATCCCAGATCTGCTCACATCCACTTTCCCCGAGCTGCTCCTGTAATAAGAGCTCCCATCCACAAGCAGCCGACCAGCGTATGAAAGGATCGGCACTTCTCCCCTACCTGAGAAGTCTGCAGAAGTCTTAGCAAAGTTGCTGAAAGCTGTCAAGCACATGAGTCCTACGAGGAAGGTGGAGGCAGGAGACACATCTGGGCAACGCATCCTTAAGTATCCTCACAGCTTCTTCTCTCCCAGAGAAAAGGAAAGAGCTCTCTGTCCCAATCCAGCACGCCTCATTGCCCGCCGAACAGTGTCAGTCCCATTGCTGGGAAGGATCAGGGCGAGCAGCGGGGAAGGAAAAGCACTGAGCGCACACACACACTCCCACAGGCACATCCCTGGGAGTGAATGGAGCCCGGCTGAGCGGGGCTGGCGAATGAGACAGACCTACCTGAGCCTTGGCGAAGGTCCCAGGGTCCTAAAAGCCATCGCTTCGCCCCAAATCGCTGCCGACTGTGCAGCTGTCCAGCGGCAGCACCGCAGGCTGCCCAGGATGGGCAAAAAGAGAGGGGGGTGCCCTGGGGGGGCTGGTTTGGGGAAGCCTGGTTGCTCTTGTTTAAGATGCCCAGAGATCTTTGTCTCTCCGCTGCAGACAGACAGAAGGACGGGCAGGATTTTCAAAGGAGGGAGCCCAAAACAAAAGGATTCACAAGGATTTTGGGGAGCGACAGATATTTGTAGCTGCCGCTGAAATCGGTGTGAGCAGTGGTGTCCTGCCAGAATGGTGGCAGGACAGTTCTTCAGCTATGTCCGCTGTTGAGAGTGATCCCACAGTGGAGGAGACTGTGCACAGGCCCAGGGATCAAACCCTCCTGGATCTCCTTGCGGGACTGGGACTGGTGTTAGCCCACATATCCAAATAGCCCCACATATCCCCAGGGCAGGGGGGCTGGAACAAGATGATCTTTGAGGTCCCTTCCAACTCAAACCATTCTGTGGTTCTAAAATCCTCCTTCCTTTTGACAGCAGCCAGCCACGGCAGACTCCCTCTATCCCACTGGACCCCTCCATCAAGCTCAACAGAGGATCTTCACACAGATCATAACCTGGGGTGTTCAGAGCCAGAAGACCTGTCTCCTTCCATAGCAGCTGCATTAGCCTCCAACTTAGCTACTAACTCAAGCACTGCTCACCCTGCAGAGGTAAAGGAAGGCTCCATCTCACCTGGAAGCACATCCAGTGCTTAATCCTGCCTGATCTTCATCCACATCCTGGCAGCATCAAGCCAGCCATGCTAGCTTGGAAGAGCTGAGCTCCAGGGACACAGAGATGGACTGGACTGGTGGACCCTGTTCTCCATGGATACAGGAAGGAGATCCTTAGTTTTGGTCATCAGTGTTAGCTGCAGCTTAGGCATAGGCTTTGTGTATAAATAATGGAAATAACCAACATATCTAGGCTGAGTGTCAGTGCAGAGAGCAGGGGATAGTTTTCATAGGCAAAGCCATTTAGCAGCCTGTGTATACACCTACACAAACCTATGGAGCAGCACGGTGCAGGGCTGCCAGGGAAGGGGAGATGGAGCCAGGCACACACACAGCTGCTGAACAGAGCTGCAGCTTCCATACAGCAAAAATAACCTGAATGGGAACATCCAAAGAAAACCACACCGGGTTTTTACTCCTCTGTCCTGTTCATCCACATGGAATTAAGCAAAACTTTCCAAAAACATCCACCTTAGACCTGAAAACAAGCATAAGAGACTTCAGCCCAAAGGGCTCTGGTTTGGTTTGGGTTGGGGTTTTTTTCCAGAGTTGAGTGCACTCGTAAAGAGTTTCTTATGATGAAATTTCTAACAATGTTTCAGCTGTTCTCAGATGAAAATCAGACTGGCTGTCATTTTATATGTGAAAGACATTTTCAAGAGTGCTGCCATGAAAACCACAGTCATTGTTTCCATAAGAAATCTGTCCTGGGATGATCTGTGTGCTAAAAGCAAACCTCAAGGGGAGCTGTAAGTCTGTGGCCCCGTTTGCTTTCTGTCCATACTGCCACTTGCTCAAGTTCCAGCCAGCCACACGGAGGATGAGGGTAATGAGGGAAATCTTGAGTTGGAGCTTGAATGCTGTCAATGACCCATCCACCCAGACCACGTGAACAAGAGGATGGTCTGCCCTGAATGGCACCTAAGCAGCCCTCCTTCCCACAAACAGCTCTTCATTACACACTGAGGACCTACAGAGAAGGTGCAGTTGAGTCGTCTCTCAAGGACAGCGGTGGCTCTGGGTTCACCTGACAGCACAGACAAGCCCTGAGGTCCACCAGGCTCTGTACAATCCAGTCCCTCCGCTCTGCAGACAATCCTGCCACGTCACCTTTTTGCGGAGGGCTGCCTATGCGAGATCAAAGACCAGGAACTTCTATGGGCTGCTTTACTCTTCATTTCATCTGAGATTTTAATCCCACATACCAGACCTCTCTGACCCATATTTTCCAGGGTCGACCTAAGTTTTAAAGAGGAAAGATCAGGACATTTGGCTTCTAGCATCTATGTATAATTCCTGTCTCAATTCTGCTACCTTTGCCAAAGGGAAGATTCACCACTATTGCCTTATAGGCATGAGATAACCATACCCACTATCAGTCAAAGCTCCTTATCAGCAGGATAGAGAAATAATAGGGCCTCTGGAAATTTATCAGCGCTTTGGAAAAGGGTAGCATATTTGCTGAAAAGAGCCCACCCTGTTAGCAGGTGTTGATTTTACTGATTAAAGGGTAATTAGGTTTGGCTGACTCAGTATATGGGGAAGAAAAAAATTCTGGTGACAAAGGGTTTAAGGCTAAACACGGGAAGTGTGCCTGAGCAGCCCTTTGGGTTGTTGTTAGTCAAAATAAAGTCAAACCAGGGGGGAGGAAGTTTACGTCAGTGTCACGTGAGGGCTTTGTTTTTAAGCAAGTTTGTAAAGACACTTTCCAAAAGGAAAGCAGAAAGCTCTCGTTAAAAAAAATCCCAGACAATTCAGTTAAAGCCCATCTCCAGAATGCCCTTATTCCTTAGGGCATGTGGGAACATCAGCTTTGTGTTTCAAACGGAAAGAGGCCACCTGTCCCAACTGCAGCACAAAGGATGGACTCTCTGTCATGGATGGTCTCATGAGGTGAACATGAATCAAGAGGACACCAATGGAATAACAGCCCTTGAAATCCAGCCATGCCTTTAAATATGTCTCCTGGGAACAGGTAATAATGTATATGATGATACGCTCTCTTGGATCCCTTGTCCCCAAAGCCACCCAGAAGCACGAAAAGCCCAGTATTGATGCAGTTCACATTATATCTTAGCTTGGAGAAATGACAGTTCTTTCTCTTCACGAGAGAATGGAGAGTGGAATATCTAGAATGACTACTCTTAGATACTGAAACACATTCTACCCCTAGAAAACACAGACCCTTGTGCCTGGGCTGGGTTTTAATACCTTCCTGATCATGGCAAAAAGCACATGGGTCTATATGCCTAGCTTAAGAAGGAAAGAAATCCATAGCAGCTAGTTACGGTTACAGAGCCTGGGCCTGAGCTCAGCACTTCTCAGCTTCACCTGCAGTAACCAGTGGTGTGGCCACTCACCACCAAGGAGCAGGCACACCAACCAGTCCCACCTCCAAGGGGAACGGGGTGCTTCTCCAGCCAGAGCTAATCCAGGAGTTAATCACCTGAATCCCAAAGTGGCTTTAGTCTGGAATGCTTAACAACTGTACCTCGGTCCTCCTTTTTGATCATGATACTTAATTGCATTGTTCTTTCTCCTCCCATACTCCTCTCTCTTGCGGATCCTCTCCTTCTCCTGCTACACATAAAACTGTAATACCTGAAACACGCATGCAAATTCCCAACGTGCTTTAAAAGCAGTTAAGTACAACTGCAACTGGGGAAACTGAGGCACTGAGAAGGGAAGGAATTTGCCATCCAATTTTGTCATCCCAACATCACCCAGTTTATAAATGGTAATCAGGAATGGACTCACTTAGGATGATTCCCACTTTAATGTTGTACGTGCTGATCTTGCTGCCTTCTAGGGATGATTTTTGGTAATGCTTTCTTATTTTTCATTGACCCAGCACCACTGGTCACCTCTACCTCACTGACTAAACCATCAACAGCTTGAAGAAGGGCTGGTCACTAGAAGAGCTGGACCAGGATTAGCTTTCACCTAGAAACCCACAGGCAGGGTTGAAGCCACGTTTGTTTACACAGTGACAGGCAGGTTTATGTGTATAAATGTGCAAAGATTAGTCCTACTTTCTGAACCCTAGTAATATTATTTAGCTCTTACCATGTTTTTTATCAAGTCTCCCTGCACTCCCCAGAAGACCACCGTTGCATTCTGCCATTTCACACATGGAGGAAGAACAGTCACAGTTTGAGGTCGCTCCTTTTCCAAGGTTAGCCAGGGGAAACTGTCAGAGATGAGAAAAGATTAAATACTTTTAATCTTTACGTCCAGCTAGAGCTCTTTCCAAGTGGACACATTGCCTCCTTGTAAATGAATGTAAACTAATGACAAAGTATGCATGCATTTATACTGATAGAAATACATCTACACTGATGGACAGAGCTTCAAATATAAACTAGCAAAGCTCCCCAGCATAGTACAGCTCTTTGTTCTGTTTTTTTTTTGATCTTTCCCCTAAGAGTGTCTTGTGGAAACAGATGGGGTTACTCATGGAATTAAGCACTGTTTGCTGTCATCAATTTGAAGGCACAGGACTTCACATAATGCAGTTCTGCAATACAACACCAAGTATCTCACAAGTGAAATGCTCCCGTCTCCATATTCGATGTTAAACAACAGCTGTGCAGAATATTCAAACTGATAAGCCTTTGAAGTTTTCACATTTTGTGTCACTCAATCACCCCAGTTTACAAAACAAATATAAATACTGGGGGGACTTTGCTACATAGTGGGACAGGTTTGGAGTGAGGGTGTTGCTTTAACATAATTCTGTGTAGAGCAAAGGTCCCAAGTGATGCACTTACCTCACTAAAACACTGAGAAATGTTGTACAGTGACACAAAATTCTTCAATGCGCAAAAATGTCAAAAATAAAATATTTGGAGACTACAAAGTGATCCACAGGAAAGCTGAAAACTTTCTCCTCACGCCTGCACTAAGTAATTGCTGTTGAAAGCTCTCTCAGCTGGGATTCTCCTTAGTGATGCCATGTTCTATGTTAGAGGATACTGTACAGTTGGTGCTTTCTCTGAGACCAGCATATCCCATTGGCTTTAGTTGGTGCCTTGTGTACAGGATGTTCTTGGATTAACTACAGGGATTTGGCGTCGTCTTCATACTTTATCTTTGTACTCCACTGCGAGTCACACAGGGATTTCAAGAGACAAGGATTTCGAGGATCAGAGTGCCTCAGCTGTGAATCGGATCCTTCCTTCTCCCTGTGTTTCATCTGTCCTGCCTGTTTGGATGTTGCTCCCTGAGATTTTTCCTATGTGGGCATACAGCACCCAGCTAAGACCCTGAAGTTCACCGAGACCTTCAGGACTTGCACTCTCTTCTAATATCTGTAATGCAAAACTTTTCTCCCACTTGCCTTGACTCATTAGTCCCTTCCTAACAGGAAGATTTCTGCATCAATTGGATGATGGTACATACTGGCTTTTTTTTGGCACTGCTATCTTTTCTTTAGTATATTCTAGAGCTCTCTGGCACTGCTTGTTAGATAAGAGGCTGAATATCTATCTCTGACCTAGATGGTCTTTCCTTTGAAGAGCAGAGACATCCCATTTGGTTCAATGTGAGCAGCAGTATGGTTTTTTCTATTATCTTACCCTGGTAACCAGGAGAGAATTGTCTCTACCCCGCTGCTACGTGAGTGTGAGTTACTTCTGCTTACAGACTCCTTTTAATCTTGATCTCTAAAATTTTTTTCCCATTTGTTTCCTGTTTTACTACCAACCCTCACAGATAACTTACATTGTCGTTCATTTCCACGGGAACAAAAATTCTTCCTCAGATTCACTTGTCTGGAAGTCCTCTGCTTGTCCTGTGGGAGAAACATGCCATGGCGCATTTTGATACAAACTGGGAATCATCTCAATAATCATCCTTAAAATGATACTTAACATGGTACCACAGACACCTATCCCAAACCTCCTGAGTACTGTGGACTCCACCTTGAGGGCATGCGAGCGCAGCAGTATGAGGGACAGGAGTCCTTCAGCGTTCCCTTAGACCCTCCTGTCCCTCATGGGCACACGTCCTCGAGACACAATCACACCTCCTTATTGCAACTGCTGCTGTAACTTACACTGGACATTTCCATTGGGAAAGCCATTTTCATTGCCAGAGACCTTCTTTCCCATAAAACTGGTTGTTTTCCAAGCATAGCCACAAACCCTTTGCATAATATCCACGTCTACAGTGATAAGCTGAATGGAGCAAGGGTCTGGACACAGGCACTGCAACTCATCTGGTTACAGTGACCTGTTAGACCAGTCTTTGGCATGTCTTTGACCCAGGCCACCCGGCATCCAGACAATTCCTAGGCATGGCCTGGGGAGTCCGCAGGGACTTTGGCCATTCCCAACAAGCAGGAAGGACTTTGACTGTCTTAGGTTGGACATTAGGAAAAAATTCTTCACAGAAAGAGTGGTCGGACACTGGAATAGGCTGCCCAGGGAGGTGGTGGAGTCGCCATCCCTGAATGTGTTTAAGAGTCGTTTAGATGTGGTGTTGGGGGATATAGTGTAGGGGAGAACTCTGTAGAGTGGGGTTGGGACTTAATGATCCCAAGGGTCTTTTCCAACCTGAATGATTCTACGATTCTATGAATCTTTGGAGTTTGTTAGCATGAACATGGCCAGAGGATGTGCGCTAAAAGTCCCACCAGTGTTTCACAAATTCTCAACAGCTATGGTGAAGATGCAGTGGCATGGGCTAAGAACTGAATAAATACCCCTGGACCCAGGGCAGACTGGTACTATCTGCCAGTGCCTCAGCATCTTCTCCATCTTGCTACCTAGGCAGGCCTGATTAGAGCTGCCCACAAGTGACAGTGGGTCGGGCAGTCCCACCTCCAGATGCCAGCACAACTCCTGCCCAGGCTGCTACCTGCCATGCTCCCACCTATTTCCAGTGGTTAGCAGGATAGACTGTTCCTACAGGTGTTCAGCACAGACCGGGCTCAAGTTTGAGCTGGTGAAGACAATGAAAACAATCTTATTGTCTTCCCTGGTTCAGGGCCAGGACTGTCTTCTTCTGTGAGAGGGGACCAACAACACAGCTCTCTTAAGTCCCTCACAACCTCACATCTTTGATCATGGATGGATTTGAACAATTCTAGATTGCAGGAAAGCAATTTCACTGAAGCTCAACGTTTCCTAGTGTTCTCTTTATTAAAGGACAGGTCTAGTGGAAGGCAGAGCTGAAGAACATGTGAGGAACATATAGTGAGCAAATCTCTTTCCAGCATAATTTGGACAGATCAGCTTTTGCCTCAGGCTTATCATTGCCTAGGGGCATGGGGTATTTCCCTTGGTTTTGGACAGATAGCAAATCACACAAAAACCCTCTGGCTCACAGATCACAAACTGCTAAGAAATCAAAGGGAATCAGAGGAAATGCCCTTCTGCTGAATGGGTAAAATGAATCCCAAGTGTGATTTCAGTGGCATCAGTGCAAATTCAACAATGGACTGGGTCTGCCATTTGCAAGAAGAACAGGTTTATATTCTCCTTTCACGTGTGTAAAAATACATTTCCTTTTCCATTTTTTCAATCTTTTCTATTTGAAAGGACCGTTTCAAGAGTACCTGTGCTTCCACAGACATTTAAGTACCCAGGACAATAATATCGCCAGTTATTTTTTTCACAATGGTCTCAAGAGACTATCCAGTGACAAAGTCCAGGTGTGCTGGGCATTGCAGACAGGGCTGGACTATGTCATCTAAAACAGCCTACAGAACGTACAATGGTGTTGAAGTCCAGGCCATTCAAGTCTTTGCACTCTGTAGCCACAGCACCGGTACTAGGGAACTCCAATTAACTTGCTTCTAAGACAAGTGACAGTTCCCGCTGCAGAAAGCTCGTACTGAAATTTTACTGCGTTTGCTGTCTCTGGGCAGCTGGCTCAAAGACACGTGGCTGATACCTAAGGCAGTAACATTACTCACTGGACCAGCTACAAAGAACGCGGAGGAAGGAAGGAGAGTACACAGCAGCCTACAAGAGATTTGCAAATGCCTGAGCTCACCAGGGTAGGCACTGGCTGGACTGACCCAGCGTAACCTGCAGAGCTGGGTGTGTACGCTAACCGTGAGCTTCAGGGCTTCAAGCAACAGGGAGCTGCATAAGACTAGTATAAAAGGTGGCACTTCTTTACACAAATAACTCACCTCAGAAACGCCTCAGCTGAGGTAAAAAGGGACTAGAGCCCACCCAGATTCCCACTCCTTTTCTATTTTTGCTGGACCAGCCCTTTGCGGTAGGTTGACATGCCAGCATCACCCTCCCAGCCCTCCCCTGCCCGCTGCTCTGGTGCTTGTCCTCTCCCCTGTTCCGCAGTTATCCCCCGGCTGCTATTTCACACACAGCCCTTCCCTAGCTGTTCTCAACTGGAGAGGCTGTTCCCCATGGAGATTCTTTTCTATTTATTACTACACTGCTGATAATTTCTTGCTTCATTTGCCAGCCCCATCTCAGGCATACATAACTAGCCAAACCACCTTCTCCCTTCCTGCAGTGACAGGTAAAATCATTTATTTTCAGCTCACGGAATCTACCCCGACACAGCACACCAGGTAGCCTCCATATAACCCCCCCTCTCAAAATGCACCTTTGGAGATTACAGGAAAAGCAACTGTGTTCATTAAAAGGAGTCTCAGTCCTAAGTGCTGATTTCAGGCGGTTTGGTTTTCATCGAAAGAAGATTGCCACAAATGGTGTTACGAATACCTAGGAGACCTGAGGACTTCTCCGGCTGGCTTAGGAAGCCAGTGTCCATAGCTGCTGCCGCTTCCATGGAGGAGGAGGCAGAGACACAAAGCTCGTAAAGCTCAGTTCTCAGGTGAAAGCCCTGCTGTGAATCCAGGGGAAGCTGAGACACAAACGAAGCACCAGTTTCTCTCTCCCACCTGTCTTCATGCAATAATACTGCACGCAGTTGAACCAATGTAGTGGAAAATTCTGTGGTTTCTAAAGGATTTTTGCAAAACAAGGGATATTGGAGCACATTTTCTCCTCAGTTTAGTCACTGCTCACACTGTAATGAAGAGCAGAAGTTGGCTTGCTTTGTTTAAAATAATGAGAAGCTGTGACTTTGAGCAATTTGATCATAAATTTTTGTCCTGCTTTTTCTCCTGCATGAGCAGGTTGTGATAGTAGGTATAATTTACTATGACAAACCACTAGTATTAATGCATTAATCAAGAAAAACAAATGGTCCCCCTTTGAAATCTCCTGCCCACCTAGAGAGAGTAATGGGGTTATAAATGGAGAAAGAACAAATATTGACTCTATGAAACGTAAAGGTACCTGGGAGTTCAACCATCAGTCTTTAGATTACACTTGCTGCTCAAGATGAATGGGATTTCGTTCATAATCCATTCTGATTACTTTTTTTAAGCATCTAAGGAAATGGGAAGGGGACCTGCAACTCACTTCTCTCTTTAGGCTTTCAAGATGTTCCAAAGTGTCTCTGAAGGACAATACCTCTGATTTCTGGAATGAGGTAGATGCTCCCATCCCAAGAGCTGTCTTTCAGTTTGATATATGTACTAAAGGAGCTGCCTGGAGTGGTCAATGAGTTACTTGTTTGATAGCTTTCTGTAAGATGGCTCCAGAGACTCACCCTCCATCATTGACACTATGGAAACTCAGGGACACAGCCACCCCTTGGCCTCTGGACCCATACAGGACTTGAGAGGATGCAAGAATTTACTCCCTAAGGGAAAAGCCTCTGGCACCAATTATCAAACTTAATCTTACACAATCTTCATCCCCCTCAAAACTCATAATCGTAGACTCATAGAATAGCTTGGGTTGGAAGGGACCTTTAAAGGTCATCTTGTTCAATCACCCTGCAATGAGCAGGGACATCTTCAACTAGATCAGGTTGCTCAGAGCCCTGTCCAACCTGACCTTGAATGTCTCTGCATTCTGTATCTACCACCTCGCTGGGCAACCTGGGCCAGTGCCTCACCACCCTCATTGTAAAAAATTTCTTCCTTATATCTAGTCTAAATCTTCCCTCTTTTAGTTTAAAGCCATTACCCCTTGTCCTTTCATTGCAGACCCTGCTAAAAAGTTTGTCCCCATCTTTCCTGTAGGCCTTCTCTAAGTACTCTGAAAGGCTGCAATAAGGTCTCTCTAGAACCTTCTCTTCTCCAGGCTGAATAACCTCAACTCTCTCAGCCTGTCCTCACAGGAGAGGTGCTTCAGCCCTCGGATCATCCTCATGGCCCTTTCCCTTCTCTGGAGCCACTCCAACAGGCCCACGTCTTTCCTGTGCTGAGGGCTCCAGAGCTGGACACAGGGCTCCAGAGCTGGACTCAGGACTCCAGGTGGGGTCTCACCAGAGCGGAGCAGAGGGGCAGAATCCCCTCCCTCGCCCTGCTGGCCACGCTGCTTTGGATGCAGCCCAGGATACAGCTGACCTTCTGGGCTGCAAGTCAGGGATGCTCTCGGTCCCTTTGTTCCCCAGCCTGTATTGATACGAGGGGCTGCCGTGACACAAGTGCAGGACCCTGCACTTGGCATTGCTGAACCTCATGAGGCTCACATGAGCCCACTCCTCAAGCTTGTTCAGGTCCCTCTGGATGGCATCCTGTCCCTCAGGTGTGTCAACCACACCACTTAGCTTGGTGTCATCTGCAAACTTGCCGAGGGTGCACTCGATCCCACTCTCTATGTCATTGATGAATATGATTAGGGCGTGTTTTGATAGAAGATTGATTGACTGAAGAACAGTACTGGTCCCCATACAGACCTCTAATGGATAACACTTGTCACCAATCTCCATTTGGACATTGAGCCATCGACCACCGCCATTTGGATGCAACCATCCAACTAATTCTTCATCCACGGAACAGTCCCCCCATCAAATATGTATCTTTCCAACTTAGAGAGAAGGATGTTGTGGGGGACCATGTCAAAAGCCTTACAGAAGTCCAGACAGATGACATCCATAGCTCTTCCCTTGTCCACTGATGTAGTGACTCCACCATAGAAAGTCATGAGGTTGGTCAGGCAGGAATTGCCCTTGGTGAAGCCATGATGGATGTCTCACATCACCTTGCTGTCCTCCATGTGGCTTAGCACAGCTTCTAGGAGGATCTGTTCCATGATCTTCCCAGGCACAGAGGTGAGGTTGACAGGTCGGTAGTTCCCAGGGTCCTACTTTCTACCCTTTTTTAAAATGTGTGCAATGTTTCCATTTCTCCAGTCACCAGGGGCTTCACCTGACTGCCATGACATTCCAAATATCATGGAGAGAGGCTTGGCAACTATTTTAGCCAGTTCCCTCAGAACTCTGGGATGCATCTCATCAGGTCCCATAAGCTGAGGTATGTTCAGGTTCCTGAGGTCTTCTCTTACAGCAGGAGTCACTTTGCTCTTTCAGTC
Organism: Rhinoptilus africanus; assembly: GCA_013400135.1. Taxonomy (NCBI): domain Eukaryota; kingdom Metazoa; phylum Chordata; class Aves; order Charadriiformes; family Glareolidae; genus Rhinoptilus; species Rhinoptilus africanus. The sequence continues at coordinate 383,423 of VXBO01012413.1, forward strand.
CCTGTCTTGCAGGGATGATAATGTCTCACTCATTTAACTCTGAAGCAACACTATACCTGTCCTCTACACAGACTGTTGGTGTCTACTTTAGATTCATTTCAACATTGGCTTCCACATTAGATTTAATTCCTCTCAAAAACGTCTGAATCAGAAAATTAGGAGAGATGAGTGTGTCATGGATGCTGCGATAACCAGTGTTGCTGGCTTCTGTAACCTGTAAGGGTGCCAGGCATCCCACAGGGAACTCTATACTGAGTGGGGACACAACCAAGAGCCAAAACCCCAAGAGGAGCTGCAAAGCCAGTCGCATCTTAAATTCTCAATGATCTGAAGATAACACAGATTCCAAGAGGAATTTAAAGACACTTCTGGCTCTGAAAATAGGGCCAGTATCTACCAAGGCATTGGCACAGCTGGCAACAGACCAGCTTATATTTCATGTATGACCTGCACCCTGACAGAAATAGTTGGCACCTGGTTTTTTCCTACTCCCATAAAGGTTATACAATAACAATTTATCCTTCAGGGCTGTAGCACCAACAAAGGGGACAGGAAACGGAAGAAAATAGGTGCGCATGAACACACTGGTGATGTGCCATGGAATCCATGCCCATTGCCAGAGGCCCTCCAGGAGCCTCAGGCTCAGGGGAGCAGATGTGATTGCTTCTCCAGCAACTGCACGCAAAGGAGAGAACATGCAGTCGGTCTCACAGGGTTAACCACGCATGGCTCCAAAATGAACGAGGGTGTTCACCTCGTTCAAAACACCTGGGGGTGTTTTGACAGAATGAGCTGAAGATTTTCCAGTCCATCGCTTCTCCAAGCTCAGTGATGGGATGCTGTGTCTGAAGAACAGTTCTCCCTCTCCTCTTTGCTTCCTCTACAGTAAGGTAAAAAATGTAATTGTGGATGCTTGATGGCCACCTTAATGAACAGCTGTTCAAGCCAGAAGGGTCTGATGCTTTAGGTTATTTTAAGCAACATTTTGGGATATCTCTGATTATTAAGTTTCGGCAGGGTCAACTTGCCTTAAGCTAACCCACAACTCCTGTCTCATTAAAGGGAAGTTTCCAGAAGGACTAGAGCTGACATCAGATTGCTTAAACACTAATAAAATCCACTTTACTCAAACCTTTCCAGAGCAGTTTATAGAGCTGTTTTGATACCGGGATAAACAGGACACAGAGGAATCCAGGCATTGCCTTGTGCCCATGCTGACATGGTTTCACAAGAGAGCCTGAAGGACTCGGGTACTCCTGGATGCTGTGATATACATGACTCCTCAGTTTGAAGGGAGCTTTACCAGACACTGGTAAGGCTACAGCAACTATGACTGACTTGACAGTTGCTCTGCAAAGGGCACGATTTAGCTAGAACAAAAGCAGATTCTGGGCTGCTGCTCTTGGGAAGACATCGCCATGGAAGCTATGGAGCAATGGAGCTACTCCACACCACAGAGTCTGTCCTTGTCCTTCCAGTTAGCTTCCTGGGGCCTCCATTTCTCTACTGGAAAAGCAGCTCAGGAAACCCTCTGAAGTGCCGCGTAACAGCCCAGCATCTCCTAGCAATAAGAACATATTGAATGCTTGAGGGGATTGACCCTTTAACCTTTCTTCCTCCCACTCTGACATTTGGGTGATGCCTCTGTGACCAGGGATCACTTCCAGGCTCTGTACCTATGTTCCAACTGTAGAAACCAATGAAACACAGATAAGAGGACAAGAGACGCATTTGTGCCTCACTGTTGCATAAACGGCAGGGGAAGGAGCTTCACTCCTGAGGTAAAAAATGCCAAAGTAAGATTTTAAAAATGAATTATCAAAAGCAATGTTTCCACGTTCAAATCTAACTGCCACCAAACTGTGCCAAGCCTTGAGGTCTGTATTGAGCCAGCGCTCACTCCCATACGTGAAGGAGATGACCATAAGTGTTTTCTGCACACACAGAAAGGATGAGGTGGGGAAGGCCCTCCATGAGCCAGCCCCTTTTCTTTTGGAATCTGGGAACATCCAACTGCCTCTTCTCAACCCTGAATGCACAACGGCTCCCACCTCCAGAGCAGCTCAGCCCCTTGTAGACAGCTCTTTCTGTTTAGAGACACAATAACAATAACAGCAGGTGTTACCACCTTTTCCTATGTTTCCTCTAAAAAGACATCCAAGTTCCCTTAGGCAACATGAACATTCCCTCCCTTCTTCACACCCTCTGACACTCCACAGACAGCTGTGTTGGGGCTGCTGCAACGTGGCCTCAGGTATTCAGAAGAAATCTCTGGGATTTCAGACTGCAAAATATTTCAGAAAATATTATTGACAGCCTTCATCCTGGTGCTGCGGAGACGGATGAACATATCTGTGCTGGGACAGAAGCACCGCGTCCCTGGCCTGATGGGGACAGATGCAGGTTAAATCCAGACAGCACGTATTAGATGCAGGTAGGCAGGTCAGCTCGAGCCAGGAAGCAGCCTGCCAACGTTCACACAACTCAGAGTAAGAGCCTTGACCTAATGCTGCTAGTAAGTTTTGGGGTTTCCTAACTCACATTCAGTGTCATACAAACCCACATGTGTCCTAGAACTCAAGTAGCTGTCTCTGAATCCATTCTGAGCCAACACCAGTACAGCCTGTTGGGCACCTCCACATCAGAAACGTATACATAGCCCTTCCCTATCTGGCCAAAAGCAGCATATGATCTGAGAAGGTCTGTTCTTCAGGCTTTGCTTACAACAAAGTTGGTCTAAAGCACATAAAACAAAAACGAATGGCTCAGAGTCACAAAGAAAGGGTGGCGCAAAACACAAGGCAGGTCTCCTTCACCCCAGGGTAGTCCCTAAATATCTGCGGTTTTTCCTCTAATGAGCAGAACCATCATTCAGTGAAATCTTTGGCAAGGAAGTGTCTTTCTACATAGGTCCAAGAGGGATCATTATACAGCTGACCTGAGACAGAATACGTTGTCTTTATTGATACATCTGCAAGGACACAAACATAAGACAGGTCACTGAAACATCCACGCCAAAAAGAGATTTCATTTTGAAATAGGCTGGAGGTGGAAGCATGTCCAGCTGGATAATTGAGTGAATCTGAACTCTCAATGCATGTTGTGGCCAAAAGGCCTCCCTCAGTACAGGGTATAAACACAGCTGATGACTGTGAGCTATCCTGTCTCTGATTCGGGATGAGTGTGAGCACTACTGAACTGTCATGTTCGGTTTTGAAACAAACAGTTCAAGAATGATATTGAACAACTGGAAGAGACTTCCATGACAGTAACATGAAGGATGATATTTAATGGAAGGCCTTGTCCCCATCCTACTTCCATAGACAGTGGATCAAGGTAAGCACTGTTTTCTACCTGTCTGAGTTTTCTTCCCAAGGAAACTCAAACACCCAGACAGAGAACTGCAGTGCATTTTGGTGGGAACAAAAAAAAACCCTGAGGGCACAGCATCCCTAAATTGAGTCACAGCTGCCTAGACATTGTGGAAACGCTCCTATAGTGTGCTCCATGGGACATCCCTGCTCCTCCAGGGTAGATTTGGCCAAAACTTCTTATTAAAAAGAACTTAAAGACTGTCTTGACCATGACAACCTGAGAGGAAGATACACACTTAGCAATAGGGGGCCGTAATTCAAGCTGGGCAAGCAATCACAAATTTTTCTTAGTAACAGTAAGGAACCATAGGTGAGCTTCCCTAGGACCTGACAGGGGGAACTAGAAATATGCTCAACTCAAACAGAATTAATTCAGAGAAGTCCCAAAATCTGTTTAATTTTTGCCAGATCACCTGAGCAAAGTGATACCTTTATGAATTTCATCCTACTCCTAGAAGCATTTTACAGAAAATACTAACTCTTGTGATCGTAAACTGATCTATATTTTCATAGATTGTGTTATATAGGTAAGAAAAGTAAGAAGGAAACCCTTCCTCTACTTTATCTGACCTGCTCAGCAAAGAAACTCAAGCTGAGTCCCTTGTACCTGTATTTTGAACTCAAGAAAGCTGTCCCTGAAAAAAAGAGACCCAAGAAGAAGGGGTCCACCACAAGTAAGAGGCTCACACAGTACAACAGATGAATCTAAGGAAACACCTGTCTGCAATTGAACCTTCATAACCTGCACTTGTGCTCCTTAAAAACAGAAAGCTGGGGCACACCTGAATGGCTCGGCCACAAAAATCAGTGGTGCCTTGATGTCAGGGTGCTCAACAGGCCACACAGGAGCCACAACAGGGTGCGGGGCCCCGCAGGGCACCTCAAGTGAAGGGAAATTCACTTACAGTAATTTGGGAATCCCTGTGCTCGATGCAGTACCAGGCTGTCGACATGGTCTTGTTAGGCTGCAATCAACAGCGGTCAGCCAAGGAGTTAGAAATGGCTCCCTTACACTGAAGCATCCAATTCTCTTCTTTAAAGACAGTTGTGAGGCAGAAATCTGTAGTTTTCTAAGTCGTAACCCACACATCTCCTTCTAGCTGTTTTGGGATCTCCTCGATCACCAGTAAGCTATTGTAATTACGCCTATATGCTCTATTCCTCACCCCCCTGAGATACAGTCTTCTGCCTTTTTAATAATGCTGCAGTGGTGACAAAAACTTTAAAAAAGATTAATCTTGAGAAAGAATCTTTGTTTCAAGTGGTGTGCTCAGTGTTGGTGGAGATTTTTCTGCATTTTAAGGGTCAGAGTGCCCTCTTCTGTCCCATCCCTGTCCTGATTATTAACTCACTTTGTGTTAGATCAGCAGATACCGAGAAATCCTGCGACTTGTCTTCTGCACACCCTATCATCTTCTAAAGCATGGGGAAGAAACCAAACAGGTGATCATAAACTACAAAAAACTCTCATTAATGCGGGGCTCAGGCAGGCTACAAAGCTGCCACCAATAAAAGGGGCTGGGGGAACATCACAGACAACATGATTGATCTAATTAGTTGATGAGGTCAGGCATATTTTGAAGTGAACCTCTGCGAAGTCTGAACAGTGGGGCGTTCCTTACTAGCTCCGCACCCTGTATTTAAACTTTGCCTCTCTCCTGCCTGCGTAGCCACTAATTGAATCCAGGCTGTAACTGACACCTGAGGAAATCTTACTGAAACAAACACATTAAAAGTAGCTCAGTAACACCAATGCATATAATTTCTGAACCAGCCATGGTGAAATCACTAGGACTGCGGATTATCCGAGTTACGGATGGAGCTAATGACGGCCCAGATAAAAATGATTAGCTGAGGCTTTCTATCATGCAAACATGCAGGAGTGTGTTTCTGGACACCACATAACCACCTTTGTGCAGCAAAGCCAGCATTGATAAATGGTCACGGAACCCCCTGATGTCCCAAGGAGCTCCTACAAAGGAGCCCGCACTGTATTCCCACCCCACATGAGCCCAGAAACACACTGGAAGATCCAACTTTGCAGCCCAATGCCGCAGCACCTGTCACTCCCCCCTTTCCATGTCTGCCTTAGGGCTGGGAGCGCTCTCCCCTCCTTCTTTTGGGTGCTTCTCCCCCACACGAGATCTCCTGGAGGGATGGGGTTGAAAGGGCCCATTTCGCTTGCTCTCGACCTGCCCTGCTTCGGCAGGGAGGTCGGACTGGGTGATCTCCAGAGGTCGCTTCCAACCCAAACCATCCCGCGATTCTGACATTTGTTCCCTCCGGCCCCTGAGGGCTCACCTGGCTCCCGGACCAACTGACCACCCTCCCCGCCAGCCGCCCCCACCCTGCCAGGGGGCAGCCACAGCGGCCTGGTGCCCTTTAGGGTCCCCCTCACCAGCCGCGGCCCCACGGACCCCTCAGCAGGGCCCCTTCCTCAGGCATGAAGCGAGAGTTCTGGCATGGGGAAGCCCCCCCCACACCCAGGAGCCAAGGCGGGCCCTGCGGCCACGGGGCGACCTCGCACAGTAGCCATAGCCACACACACCCCCCACTTCGCGCTTGGGGCTATTTTGTCCCTGTGCGCTGGCCGTAGCGGCGCTGCGCGCATGCGCCGGCGGGCCGGAAGCGGCCGCAGTGGCCATGGCAGCCGCCTGCGGGAGGCTGGTGCCGCGCTGTGCCGCCGCGGGGGCGCTGGGCCTCGCCGCTCTTCCCGGCCGTGAGGACCGCCCTTGCCCCTCATCCCCCTCCAGCCCGGCGCCCTCCCCCTGCCCGTGGCCGGCCCCTGGCCCTCAGCGCTCCCCGGCGTGTCTGCCCGGAGAGGGGGGCTGAGGGGGGTGCCCCGGGCCTGCTTTGCGGTGGCGGGATTTGTTGGGGGCTTTGAAAGCACGGGGGGGAGTTAAATTATTTCATTTTTACAGGGTGCTTTTCTTCCTCGGGCTGTCGAGTGAGCAGCGATGGGAAGCCGGAGAAATTTCAGCCGCCTCCAAAGCCCGTCATCATTGACAGGCAGAAGCAGAGAGAGGAGAGGAGGTGAGGTGTCCTGGTGCCTGTCGCAGGGTGTCAGCTCTGCTGGCAGTTGTGTGAGCGCCTGCTTAAAGCTCCAAGGTGTTATTGCACGAATAGTATTTGCCAAGTTCAAGGTAACTTATGTTGATATATGCTTTAAAAAACATTAAAATACTGTGTTCTAGCAGTATTCTAGATACTGTGCACAATAACAGTGTTCTAGAGTTCCTGAAAGCAGAGGAGAGGGGACAAAAATGTATAGCATTAAAAATTTTTGTAGATTTGGGGTTGATGTGTGAGGTTTTCATCTGGTAAAGGCGTGCATCTCTTCAGTATGCCACAAGGTGACAGGGACGTGGGTCCTCTGTGCCTTTGACTTAGACCTTCAGATCAACTGTAAGTGCGTACGTTACTGTTTGTGAGGTGGAGCTGCAAAATGCTTTTGCTTTTCCACTTACAAAAGTTTGTGTTTTCTTACAGGTTCTTGAGCCCTGAATTTATACCTCCCAGAGGGAGAACAGATCCTCTTAAATTTTATATAGAAAGAAAGGATATGATACAGAGACGGAAAGTCTTCAACATCCCGGAGTTCTATGTCGGTCAGTAACAGCACTAGAACTTTCCTGATTTTATCAGTATTTTTTGTAGGGTGGGGTATGTTTTCATGTTATATAACAGAACAGGACAGTATCAGGTGTGTTAGATCAGCTAGTATGTGTTTCTATACATACTTCTTAGTATTTTAATTTCATATTTACATCCAGCTTCCATTAAAAATATCATAGTAATATGTTTCTTATGTGTTTCTTAAATCCTGGCACTGTAGCATATGGTTTACCAGTAAAGCTCAAGAAAGGAAAATACATTAGATGATTTGTATTCAGTTTGCAGAGTATTTGAAGAGTAAAAGATAAAGGTGAAGAAGCTTCATAGTTAACCTGTAGAATCACTTTAACACATGTTAATTCAGGGCATCTTAGAAGTTTGTTCTGTTTCTGTCAGTTGTCATGGAAAATAAAACATTTTCAAAACGTACCTAAAGACACACGTTTTGTCTGACTCTCTTCACACATTTTGGTATGTATTTACTCAAACAGTCGATTTATTTTGATTAATTTTTTTTGGCAGGCAGTGTACTCGCCGTTACTACTGCAGATCCGTATGCCAACGAGAAAGCCAGCCGCTTTGTGGGCATCTGCATTCAAAGAGGAGGCAAAGGACTTGGCGCTACCTTTGTCCTTCGGAATGTTATAGAAGACCAAGGTGGGTTTTTAACTGTGGTAACTATGCTAGATAGAAATGGTAAACAAAAGATGTTGAAGTTCTATGTGAAGGGATGTCTGGTGTAGAAATTTAGTCTGTGCAGAGGATGACAATAGATTAAAGTGAAATCTTGGGTCTGCCCACTAGGAGATACTGCAAGTTTAAAACTGTACATACACGGTGATGCTGGTGTGCCGTGGAACAGCTTAGTAATTTTTTTGTGTGTATGCTTAGTGGTTTTTAGATCTACTGTTGTGCTTATATTTGAGCCTGGGCAGTAAAAATGTAAATACTAGCCCAGTTTGAGTGCTGTGTATTTGCATAAACTGGGGACATACATGCGAATTGTTTAACAAGGAACAGATTAGCAGAGTTTTGTAACAGATTCATATTCTGTTCTATGACACGTATGTAGCCACAGGACGAGGGGCAATGGTTTAAACTAGAGCAGGGCAGGGTCAGATTAGCCATTAGGAAGAAGTTTTTTACACTGAGGGTGGTGAGACACTGGCCCAGGTTGCCCAGAGAGGGGGTGGAGGCCCCATCCCTGGAGACATTCAAAGCCAGGCTGGATGAGGCTCTGAGCAACCTGATCCAGTTGAAGATGTCCCTGCTCACTGCAGGTGGTTGGACTAGATGGCCTTTAAAGGTCCCTTCCAACCCAACACATTCTCTGAAAATGGGGGGAGATGCAAACAGTGATGTTCTGACAGCAAATATGAAAGGGGTGGGATGGGTGTCTTTATATACAGTACACATACAGTGAGATAGTAACAGCCATTGTGACCAAAAGGGAGTAAAGTGTAAAACCCAAGCTCGTATTCCTTAATTTCAAGCCATTCGATGTCTCTTAAGCCATTCTATTATCAAAGATTTGACTTACAAAATAAACCTGCATTTGCCTGTGCAGACACAACGCACATCACATGTACAGTCACGTGTGCACACAGCGCTCTGTACGGTAGTTCTCTGTATAAGTAAAAAGCAGTTCTTGAATAATACAGGAATATATAACACTGAAGCAATACTAATGAGTTGTTAGTATTTCGAATGAATTTGCTGGAGCAAGTGCAGAGGAGGGCAACAAAGCTGGTGAAGGGCCTGGAGAATAAATCTTACAAAGAGCAATTGAGGGAGCTGGGACTGTTTAGTCTGAGGAAGAGGAGGCTGAGGGGATACCTCATCACTTCCTACAACTACTTGAAAGGACACTGTAGAGAGGTTGGTGCTGGTCTCTTCGCACAGGTAATTAGCGATAGAACAAGAAGAAACGGCTTCAAGCTGCAACAGGGCAGGTTTAGACTGGACATTAGAAAAAATTCTCCACAGAAAGAGTGGTCAGACACTGGAATAGGCTGCCTGGGGAGGTGGTGGAGTCACCATCCCTGAATGTGTTTAAGAGTCATTTAGATGTGGTGTTGGGGGATATAGTGTAGGGGAGAACTCTGTAGAGTGGGGTTGATGGTTGGACTTGATGATCCCAAGGGTCTTTTTCATTAAACCAAACTTTCTTTCTCGAAGGTGTTGAAATGTGCTATGAACTCTACAATCCTCGGATCCAGGCGATCGAGGTTCTGAAGCTGGAAAAGAGGCTGGATGACAACCTGATGTACCTGCGAGATGCCCTTCCTGAATATAGTACTTTTGATGTGAATATGAAACCCGTGTCACGTTTAGACCATGAAGAAGTTCCTGTAAACAAGGTAGGAGCCGTGTGTTTCAGAGGGAAAGTAGAGGAGCATTTGGGTGACTGATACCCTGGAAGGCTGTTAAACAGCTCTTTGCTACATTAGTTACCAGGGTGACAAAAGTATACAAAATAAGGCGAGTCATTATGCCGTTTCTATAGTGAAAGAATGGTGAGAATTTAAGTATCTACCATCCTTAGTTAATTTAGAAGATGTGCATGATGTAACACTCTACAGAGAGGAAAGCTTTTCTTACAGAACTGCTGTTACGAGCTGGGAGCGGTGGGTGTCAGAAAAAAGGTAGGATTTGGAAGAGTCAGCTAAAATCTGCATGAGAGATCCAGAAACCATCAGACTTTGTCAAAGAGCGTTGTCCTGTAACTCAGTAACTTACACTGATCGTTCCTCCCTTTCCCTCTCACCCTACTTTTTCTTTTTTCCTTAATAAAGAACAGGAGTACAACTAGAGAGATGAGTTTACTTTATGTGTCCGTTTAAGGACTGTGTAATAAATAAAGTCAGTGTTAATTGAAAAGTTTAACAAGATACTATCACAACAGTTATATGGACACAAAAAATTCCATTTCTCCTAACAGTATAAAGTGGTAGTTCCTTAACATGCCAACAGATTGGTCTGGTTTCTCTTACTTTCCTTCTATTGCAACAGTTGCCTCACCTTTCTGAGCTCACAATCAAAATTCTGATTACTTCATACCTTTTTAATTTTTTTTTGATCTTTCACCCCAGCTGCAGGTACGAATGAAACCTAAACCCTGGTCAAAACGGTGGGAAAGGCCAAAATACAATATAAAAGGAATAAAGTTTGATCTGCCTGAAAAGAAAATGAAAGAAGCGCAAAAGTGGAGCCAGCCATGGCTGGAGTTTGATATGCTGCGAGAGTATGATACTTCAAAACTAGAGGATAAAATTTGGAAAGAGGTGAGCGAAGGGCTTAAAAATTAATAGTTTTTTGCAGTCTAGGAATTACGGAGAAAATTAACATAACTTTGAATTTACTGTATGGATTTCTCAGCTGTCAAGTTTTGTATGTACATAGGCAAGATACACAATAAAGTTAACCTTTCCAGAGAATGTCAAACTGCGTGAACTTTCTGTTCCTGAAAAGAAAGTGTGTTCTCTTCACCCCTCCTCCCACCATGTTAAAAAGGGTTTGCATCACTCCTTCAAGTTAGTTGTGGTGTTGTTTCCAAATACTTCTACAACTGCTCTGTAAAGACAGAACTGCCTGACTCGTAACTGGAGTGGGCTCAGGAGGGAAGTAGACACATCTGAGCCAACCATCCACCCCCAGAATCATAGAATCCTAGGGTTGGAAGGGACCTTAGTAGATCATCTAGTCCAACCCCCTGCCAGAGCAGGGCCACCTTAGAGCAGGTTACACAGGAACGCGTCCAGGCGGGTTTTGAATGTCTCCAGAGACGGAGACTCCACCACCTCCCTGGGCAGCCTGTGCCAGGGCTCTGCCACCCTCAAGGGAAAGAAGTTCCTCCTCATGTTTAGGTGGAACTTCATGTGCTCAAGTTTGTGCCCATTACCCCTTGTCCTATCACTGGGCACCACTGAAAAGAGCCTGGCCCCATCCTCCTGACACCCACCCTTCAAGTATTTATAAGTGTTAATTAGGTCCCCCCTCAGACGCCTCTTTTCCAGGCTAAAGAGACCTAATTCCCTTAATCTATCTTCATAGGAGAGGTGCTCCAGTCCC
>VXBO01012415.1:203-76059 GCA_013400135.1 Rhinoptilus africanus
CAGGATCAAACTGCAGAAATGGAAGTAAGGGGTTTTGACTGGGTTTTCTTCCAGTCATTGATTATTAAAGCCATCTTTCAGACTGTATTCCTTTGAAGAAAAAAAAGCATTTAAATATCTTGTCATCTCATTTCAATGGTATTTTTAGTGGGATTGGAAATGGCATGTACTGGTTTCTTTAAGATACACAGCCTTTTATTGTAAACATTTGTAGCTCATCGGCTCTTTGGTGCTGATATTGTGTGATTCAGTAATGTATGATCTTCACATTATTGTAATCTTAGTTTATTTAGAATTTTTCAGGATTTATTCTTATTCTGGAAACTTAGTATGATCAAATTGTGACTTTTTTTCCTTCTCCCATGTTTTGGTATCTGTGCACTTAGTGACTGTAATAAGCACATCTGTGAGGCAATTTCGAGCAATATTGCACATACTTGTCACTAACCTGTTTTACAGATAAAATCCAAAAGATTATTTTGTCTTTCTTAGGACAGAGAGAAAAATGGGGTTTGCTAGTGGGTTCTTCTTTCTTTTTTTAAGCTGATTTTCTTCCTCTGCAGCTTGTTTTGTTTTCTTCCTAAGTTCCCATCTCTCAGTTTATGGCTGTGTTTCCTGTGCCACAGAAGCAGCTAATAAAGGGAAGGAAAAGGACAAGAAGTGTCTGTAACAGCAGTCCTTGTGGCTTGCACAAAGATAGGGAAACGGAATCGTTGCTGTTTGTTTCCCCTTTTAGCCCAGAATTTGTTTGTGACGGCATGATAGGTTCACTTCAACATGGTGTAGTGAACTATTGCCTCCGTGGTGGAGATGTGATAATTGGGAAGGTGCTGCTACTCGGTTGCAATTCTAAGTGAAATAAGTTTGCTTTAATCACTTCCATTATCCCTTCTGAAGTTCCTTTTGCTTTACTCCCCTTAGGAGCAGTAGAAAAACAGCAGGGTTTTCTTTAGCATTCTTATAGTGGTGGTTATCCTCCTTTGTCTGATCCAGCTTTTAGAGGGAGATAAGGCTTATTTTTTTTCAATAGATCTGGAGTTATTTGTTAACAATAGAGGAATGTGAAAGCTCAGGAATCCTGAGATCTTTTCAGATTCTGAAAGTAGGGCATCTGGTGTTTCAGATGCTCCTGTCCTGTGGTTTTTATTTTCTCACTCTCTGCATTAGTCTAGTCCCTAATTTTGGATCTCTGTAGTCCCCTGCTCTTTCTCTGCATTACTACTTTACACTATTTTTGGCTACCTGTTTTAGTGAGTTTTTTCTTGCCATAGTTTAAGTATGCTCATCATTTTGCATGCTATTAAGGGAACTTTCTCCTCCTTTTTCTTTTCTGTTCTGGCACCCATGGGAAAATAAGTGAAAATACAGGAAAAAGGAACTCTATTCTTAGTTCTTGTCCCTGTCAACAGAGAAGTTGTGAGCACTTTTGGGAGCAATCATTTTTCCTTTCCAAAACAGGGGTGGAATTATGAGGGAATTTAAGAGTATATCTCCAACAAGTAGTCCCTGCTGAAAATTCAAGTTGAGAGGGTTTTTTGCAAGTCTTCAGAAGGAGTATTTAGACATTTTCATAGGGCAGTAAAATGCACATACCTGATTGGTTTTGCTGCTGAGTTTGTAGTTGTAGCTTCAAATTATGGATGTCATATTCTCAAAGTCAGTGTGGCTGAGGAAGGTACTTCTCTGTCCACTTCTGTATCCCAGTCTTGCTCAGAGAAACATACCGTTTCCCGCTGTGCTGGTGTTTTTAAAATTATTTTTGTAAGTTAAGTATTCAGCTGGAAGTAAACGTGACGAAGGGAGGAAAGTTTCAGGTTGAGCATCTGAAGTTTACTAGAGCTGGGCAGGTGAAAGTGTAAGTCCATTTAGGGAAGTTTCTGGGACATCCTTTCTGTGGGTACTCTAGAAAATGGCAGATCTATTAGCTGTCAGTGTTCAATGAACTTTTCTTTGGGGGGTTAGAATGACTACATGAAAAAAGACAAATTGTCCTCAGTTCTGGGACATTGGGATGTGACAAATGTGACAACCTCAGACTTCAAGTAACCTGCACTAGATGGTTGGCTGCCTAAGTGAGCTTCCTGCTTCGTTTCCAAAGGTACACATCACAACCATGTGTAACGGCTGAAGTTAAGAATTTAGTGTAATACTCCTGCAGACACCTTTGGATCACAACATCTTAAGGCTTAATGCTAAAGACTTTGAAATTACCTCAACAAACTTATTTAAGCAGCAATCCTTTCTTGCAATCCAAAGAAACTTGTCCTAATTATGGTAAATTACATTAGACATCTAATCAGAGATGATTTCCATAACTTAGGAAGACCTTTAAGCTCTTTTCACATTTTTTCAGGCTACTTCCTGAGGTAAGTTTCTTAATATAGAAGTAGTCGAGACGCTGAGTGCCAGAATATCTCTTACGAAGTCCAGAGTGCAGATAGTATAGATTTCTACTGCTTACCTGCAAAGCTAGTAATGGCGAGGTGCCCTGTAGTGAAACTCTCACCACTTAAAAATCAGTTATTTATGTAAAGCATCGACAGCGCCTATTACAGTATGTTAATGCATTGCTAAATTTCTCAAAATATGCTGCCTCTGGTGATCATGACATCAGGTTGTTCCAGTCTTTTCCTTTCGCTGATAATAATTCGTTCTCTAGATGTTGATGTACTCTAGAGTTGAATGATCTTTCCTGCAGATAAACAGTATGTTTTGTAAGTTCTATTAGTTCATTTTTTAAAGTTCAATTTATACATTTTCATACAGTGTGTGGTGTGTTGGTGGAGGTTTTTTTTTCTTTAAAGATCCAACATAAAAGTAGCAGGTTTTACAGATTTGTGGTCAGTTTGGTTGTATTTTCTGCATTTGTCTTTCAAAAGATGATTTGTATTACCTTTAATATGAGTAGTAATTAAAAAGAGAATAATAAAACATCTGGAGATCATGATATTGCATGGTTTAAGCAGCATGCTTCCAGAAAAAGGAAATAATTTCCTTACTGAGATACTAGAATTCTCTAATCAATAGAAACTCTGGATATATGAAAACCAATTAACATATTTTCTATGACTATCAAAACACCTCTTGATAAGATCTCTCTAAAGAGGGTTCCTACCCACTGGATCAAAGATAAAATATCAATATGGATCACACACTGTTTGGATGCTGAAATTACTCTGTTCTTCTTATCTCAAAATTTAAGAAAAAGGTATGAATGGAAAAGGCGGCACATCCAGAACAAAAAGAAGTCATTCTTAATAGAATACATTGGTCATCCTTGGGACTCATTGCCACAGGAAACTGCCAGCGCTGGTAGATTTAGAAACTGTGCTAAATGAGTCCCTCAGTATGTTGTAGACAATCAGAGATTTGGGACTGTGGGCTAAGATGTCAGTGCAAAATTGTGAATTTCTTTCCAAAACCACTAAGCTGTATTTGTGTCACAGTCATTTAAATTTAAGAGTTTTGCAAAATTAAAAATGTAAAAGAATCATGCTAATAGAGGTTTTTCCATCTAAATTTTCTTGTTTGTCACTTAAAAGCTGTTTTAATTCCTTTTTACTTCTAGGCAAAATGGGTAAAAATCTAATTTTCTTCTCTTTCAATCTAACTGAGGATTTTTGGGGTGGGGGTGGAGGAGAGTAGCAAGGAGGAAGAATTTACAGCCAGAGGGAAAATTCCTTCTAACATGTGACTCAACTAGAAGAACAAAGGAATCATAGTTGCAAGTAATCTAGTGTTTAGCCCAATTAAAATCTTTACTTTTTGTATTTTTCTCTTGCCTTCAGTAAGATTGTCTTCATATAGACTTAAGCAATATACAGGTATTCTGAAAGGCAGTTGCGTGATTTTGCGCAGTGCTGCACGCTGAGACAACTGCATCAATGTTTCAGTCTAGCAATAAATGTTTTCTGCCTTCAAGCTGAAGCTTATTTAGCTTGGCTTATCTGGTGCTGCTGTAGCAACCATCAGTCTCCAGGCAACTGAGGCACATTGACCTCTTCGTTGAACTGAGTGTAGCACTACTTCAATTTAGCTGCCTGAGACAATAGTAATGGTGTTGAATGTGAAAAATGTGAAATTTTCTAGTCTGTATGCAATGGCAAGAATAAATACAAATATTTGGGTGAAACCAGATGTTTAGGTTTAACTTGAAAAAGGTTTCAAGTTTGCATGGTGTATGCTTTGTTACGAGCTGCAAAGTTCGTTGCTGAGGCAGTGTCCTTTATAGGCCTTGTATAAAATGTTGAGAATCTTGCAAGCATTTTTACACAGCAGTAGTTTGCTACCGTAGGTGTTTGTTTCATCACTTAAATAGTGAAGACTATTGAGGCTTATTTAGCAAGTTAAAATGTCAGTGTTCGTGATTCATTGTTATTACCATTTTTGAAATTATAGATGATCTTGAAAATAGTTACTTTTCTCTCAGATCCATTATTTGCCATATTATGAGTGTCTGGCTTTCTTTGGAATACTCATGTGAAGACAGTAGATTACTATAGGGGTATACTGGGTTTGTTTCATAATCAAGTCAGTCTTTCTGCTAGGCAATATGAGAGTGAAATTGTGATTCTTGATATATGGGTTAAAGTTCTTAAGGAAGACAGATTCTAGGGTAAGATATTGCTTCCGTTGTCTAAGTAGAGCACATACAGGTTAAGTGCTATGAAGACAAAGGTGGATGGAAAGGATGGAGGAACAAACTTGAGGTAGAAGGGATTTGTGTTGAAATGATAGCTCTGTTTTCAGTTAGGTTTGTGGGGGAGGTGGAGGAATCTCAGGGTCTTATCTCTGTAAAGCCTCCTTTTTAAAAAACAAAGAAGGTAGCATTCTAGTACAGTTTTGTACAGATCTCATTTTGTGTCTAGTTTATAAATAAATAGATTTTAATTGTTTAACGTGGAAGAGATGAGTGAACTGATAGTACAGTTGAGGTTATAGCTTTTTCACATTATTGGAAGATAGGCCTTCTACCCATGTGGTTTTTAATGACTTGACGTGCCCTTGTTGTACACTGGGCAGAGGTATAAATTAGTTTCTGTAGGTGTGCCATTAATTTTTCATTTTGCCTTTCAAATCCCACTGTGTTTCCCAGTTGCATTCATTCATGCCCTTCTTGGAAAATATTTGAGTGCTGCTGTTTGAAGGTTAGATGGTTTCATTTAATTGAAGGATTTATTTGTACACTTAATCAAAACAATTGATTCTCAAAGCCAGTATTTGATTATTTGCTTGTTCATAAGCAAGAGTCTTCATTACAGCTAGAAGTTCAAGGTATTTATTTTTGCTCACAACATAAAAAGTACTAATGATGTGAATAATGTATCCATAAGATGATTTTACATGTCAGGTATACAGTTTTCCTGGCAGATTTTAATTATATAATTTGTACATTTGTAATTAATGCTCTTTTTGATTGGAAAGTTGCCTTTTTCTTCTAAGATATCACAAACCCTTTTCTGATTTCATTTTAACTTTCCCAGCCTCCTAATTAAGCTTTTCAGTTAATTCTTTTATTTCAGCCAGTTAGTGAAAACATTTGTTGTAAAATTGCACCTTGATTATCTGTTTTTTAAAAAAAACCCAACACCGAACCTTTAAGGACTTCAAAATGCTTGGATGGTAATGGTGGCAGTATGGGATGGGGTATCTTTTCAATCCCAGTATTGCTTTCGTAGAATGAAAAAGTAAAAGACTACGGTGGATGTTTGGGGTTGATTCACATTGGTGGTGTATGTGTGATAGCAGGTGAGGTGAGGTTAGCTGTAAAAAGTACACTTGCTGCTTTCAGTCATCAATAGTGCTGTAGGCTGTTTTAGTCAAGTTGTTGATCTAGTTTGCTTGAAAATGAATTATGTTCAATTTATAACTATGAAAGCCAAAATGCAAATTTAAAAGGTGTAAATGAAAGTATCGGTTTAGTTAAAATACATATGCATTTTAATATTATTTTGTGTTGTGCTGGTTGTTTTGAAAAGCCATATGATGATATTAAGAAGAAATGTTGAAACAGTATTTTATTAAGAATTTTCTCTGTTGCCCTCAATTCCATCTGTATTTCTTGGCATATAGGAAGATAGACAGGACTTTAGAAGTTGTTTTCATTGGAAACAAGGTCTAGATAAGATTTGTAAGTGAATTCTGTATTTGTGGTGAAAACATCGAAGAATTCAGTTGCAGCAAGTGATGCACGAGAAGCTGTTCATGTGGTAGATCTTCCTCATGAGCTTCCTAGAAATTTGATTGTATTGCTGCAGTTAAATGCAGTCTGACCACCCTTCTGTGGGTGTATATTGCCATCCCAAATGAAGAGCTAACAGAATTTAGAGAAGGCAAGTGATGATGTGTAGCAGTGGTTCCCCCACATCTCCTAAATGAAGTTAAAGATGGTACCAGAAGTACTGAAAGAATAAAAGGAAGCAATAGCACATTCTTTCCATTGCATAGAATACCCAGGAAAAGCTGACTGTTACATGCTCCCCATAGCGTAACTGGCCTTAAAAATTCTAGGGATGAAAAGTCACTTTTTCTTCACTTGTCCAGGTTAATCTAGGAAATGTAAGTCCAGGTTGCTTTTGCTGCTATCACTTGAATTGGCAGCTCTTTGCTTCTCAAGAAGAGCAATTGATTTATATATATGTATTCCTTCCATATATATATGGAATATATATATTTCCTTCCATATTTCATGAAGCTAGACAATTGCATGGAAAGCATTAGTAACACCTTCTCAGAAGTGTAGCAGAATAGCTTGCAGAATATTTAGCTTGAAACTTCATCTGCATCAAAATATTTTAGACTGTTTTCAGTAGTAGTTGGTCATAATAAATAGTTGTTGGTGCTATCTAGCGCTCTTGATTTCTTTACTTCATGTTAATAGGAAGAAGCAGTAGTTTTGCGCTTTCTATCACAGCATCGTGCTGTGATGGAGAACCGGTATGATTGGTGACCCCAACCACATTAATCTGGTACTCGTACTTCAAGGGATATAGACAGTGCAATGTGTTTTTACTTTAAACAAGAAATTAAAATAGCCTTTGAAATTATCGTTGACAAATAGATACTGGCTGAAGTAGGTAATTAGGTGATCTGTCACTAATTGTAAAGCATCATCGTAATATAACTCAAACCTACAATATAGCAATGACTCTTTTTAAAGCAGAGGGGAAAAGAGATGTTGATTGGATATAAACTGATTAAGAAGCCCTCTCGGAATTGGTTGTTCTGGCCATCCTTGTTGCCCTATCATGAAAGGAGGAGAGTTCAGTAATGGTTTAACTACAATTAAATCCCTCCTCTTTCTTTATGGAAACTCAACTGTAGGCATTTCAACATTAGCCTAAACAATGGTTTTGAATATGTTAAGCCCCTAACAATTAGGGAGCAGTTTGGGGCATTGAATAATGTGGAATGATGCAATTGAACCTGACAGCTTCAACAGTCAGCCTACTCATGGGACCTGAAAGTTGTTCACACTTGGTTTCATCTCTCATCACACGCTGAGTATTAAAACCTTACTGGTGTGGAGCTGAGACAGAAATGAGGCCTGTTATCAGAAAATATTTCATAGCATAAAACTTGAAAGGAACAGGGGAATAGGCATGCTCAAAGGTTCTCAAATTTTTGAGACCTAATCTAATTGCATACAGTTAAGTATTGTCTCATTTTTCTCCCTTTTGTTTTTTTTGCTTAAAGAACATGTAACTTTCGAAATGAGGAAACTGGTTTCCCTGGAAATTTAGGTAAATATCCAGTTATGAATGCAAGTAGTTGCCAACTTGGGGAACTTTACAGTCATACTGTTACAGTAAAATACCATTTTGGAGTGATGTAAACAAATACAAAACTATTTTAAATATTTCAAAGGATATTTATATATAGGAGTTAAATCTAGTTAACTTGCAAGGCTCCTTCTTTAATTAGAAGACTATACTTGCACTTTCTTACTGTAGAGGAAGTGTTTTTAAGTATCAATCAAGTATCAATCAGTTATTCTTATTGCGCTTGGGCACTCAGTGAGTTACAGTGTGTCTTCCCTCTGTGCTGCTCTGCTGCTTATTGCTTTACTGATTTATTGAACATGCCATAAATGAAAGCAGTGTATTATATACCTATAGATGGGCTTAAATCCGTCTGCTAAAATCTTTTCAACAAAATTTGCTGCCTTTTCAAAATAAATACTTAGCAGTCTCTTTATTTTATTAGTTCATACATTTTGATTGTGTATTGTGTTGATTGTTTAAATATAATCAGTTGAAATAAAGACTACTACAGCTTTAAAAGTTCTGCCTTTCAGAACGTGTTTCAGTCCTGTGACCTTAATATGTATTGACAAGATGATTGTGCATTTTTAATAAATGCTTGCTAAAGCTTGTTTCGACTGGGAGTGAAACATGAAGCTCCTGTTTCATCTTTAAATAATGTAGCACTCTTCCACCTCCTCTCGTTTCCTGTCAGATGAAATCGTCACATATGTAATAAAGCTTCGCAAATCGTTATTCTTGTCAAGTTACATTGCCATTTAAAAAAGTATTTTAGAACTTCATATTTACCTCCAGCTTGCTTGAACAATTTAGTAATGTGATTTTTTTCCTTTGAGAGTTGCATAGGATACATGATGGCACTAGAACTTTTGTAGTTCCAACTTGTTGTAGGACACCTTTACTATTATTTTCAAGTATAAATAGGGATTAAGGTTAGGGTGAACCACCACTTCTGAAAAAACTCAAGATCTTAGATACTGTTTGAATCAGGCTAAGTTTTTTTGATCTGTTAGATCAACCCACTTAGCAAACATTATTTAATTCCTTTGATGTCTTTTCTTTTGTGATGTGATGGTTACTCAACAGACTTTAGCAACTACTTTCGAGATACTTAGATACTTTTAGAAAGTTCTTAAAGCTATTTGGGCATGTTTCAGTCAAATAAACATGTATTCTCCTTGCTGATTATAGTTGCCCTCCCATGATAAATTAATATATAGTTGCTATTGCACAGTTTTAACCAGCCTTGCAGTGAATTACACAGAGCGAGAGTAAGTATAGCAGCTTCTGTGTAAAACACGAGCAGTACATTTACTAGAACGAAGAGAAATCTTTTATAGAAAAATTCTAAAACTAAACAAAAATAAGACCTGGTGTTTGTAGTTTAAAAAAAAAGGCACAAAATGTATTAGTAGAATTCATAACCTCAACCAATTTATTTATGTAACGTATATATAGATTTCTACTTTGCTAGTCCTTTCTCTGAGATATAAAAGTAAATAACAGTTGAATCTTGTAATATTCCATTCTGTAAGGTTGCTTCAGTGAAAGGATTGGACAGAAAAACTATGTTGTTTTTGAAGTTTGTTTTATTTTGAGAGGAAAACAGCTGGAGGTTGGTTGGTAGTGACTGGTAATAGTTCAGTTGTGGATCCACTGGAACTATAGGCGTTTATCAAGAAAAATAGCAGGAGCTGTGCAGTGTTGCCGCCTTCATCAGTAAGTGTCACAGTCATGTCTAAAGAACAAAGTTAAAAGTTTATCAAGAAGTTTCAGTTGGGACACGGTTGAGACATCAAGGAATATACCTAACCCTGAATAGGATGTGAAACAAAACAAGGTGTCTTACGTATTCTTTTGCAGTTGCTGACTTAGGCATAAGATAGCAAAAAATGTAACTTCTGAACTAAAGTTGAGCCAGGAGTGTATCCCAAACTAACCTTGGGTCACTATAATGCTAAAATACACCTCCCTTTGAGAATAATGAGCATGCTAGTCAGGTACCTCCCTAAATGTTTTAGACATGAACTTAGCTGCATATGCGTAGTTAGGAGTGGTGAGTGAACCGGCTTTATTATATCGTTGTAAATGCCAGATGGTTGGAAACGTGTGGTGCGCTGGCTGTTGTTAAATGCCTGGCACCCGATTCTGCAGAACTGAAATAAAACCAGATATCTCGACTCAGTGTGTTGATTGACTCTCACACACTGGGTGAAGAACCCTTATTTAGGGATAGCATTTTTGGCACCCCAAATGGGACAGCCATAAGGCTTTGCCTGGATCATCCTGCTGTCCACAGCAGCGGAGAATTGGATGGGACAAGACTCAAATGTGCACCGACCAGTTGATCGGGGACTCCTCCAAATCTCGCCTGGTGTTGGAGCAGTGGGCAACTCAAAGGTGCAACGTTTATGAGGTATTTGTGTCAAGGGTGAAAGAGGGCCACATTCCTGGATTGGTGTGTATTAAATTTAATTACTTCCGTGGAAGATTATAAAGTTGTACATAGACACTTGGTAACGGGGGAAGAGGTTACCTTTGTTGACAAATCGAAGTTAGAGCTGAGTGTGCACAGAAGAAACATTGGTTTAGGTATAAGTAAGTGTAAGAAGAATATGGGATTAAGACAATCCACAGTCCCTCCCTGTAGCCCTTTGGGTTGCATTTAAAAAAATTGGAACAAATTCAGTGGAGATCTGATGGCTTATGAGATAATGAAAAGACATTGTAGTCAATCATGGCCCAAATTATAGATTGGATAATGACGAGCAATGGCTGAAAAATTGAACTTTGCAATTTAATCCTATATTACAATTGATGCTGTTTTGTTCTCAGCTGGGAAAGTGGGATGAAGTGCCTTATGTTGATGCTTTTATGACTTCGTATAGAGATCCAAATACTCAGTGTGGAGTAGGAGGAGATATGTTAATGCCGTGTATTGAGGAGAAGGAGAAAAGATGAGTGTCTGTATGTTGTGCAGGGGATGAACAGGAGGATGTTTAGTTGCTGGTTCCCTCTTCCCTACCTCCCTTTAACCCTGAGGTAGGGACAGGAAGTGAACAGGGAAGTTTGGGAGGGGATCAAGAAAAAGGGCAAGAAGGGAAATGGAAACTTTAGCCTCTTTTCAAGCAGAACTCGGGGACACTCCCAACCAGCAATACACTTGCCCTTGAGACAAGTGGTAGGGGTAGGCGATATTCCAGTTTTTGTACATGTTCTGTTTACTATCTCTGACCTGTTAAATTGAAAACAATCTGTTGGATCACACCAAGAGAACCTTGAAGGAATGTATCAGCTTTTAGAAATTACTATGTTGACTCACAACCTTAACTGGGGAGATATGCAGGCTTTATTGAATACCTTTTTGATTGCAGAGGAAAGGAGGAGGTTATTAGATAAAGAGAAAGAAGAGGGAAGAAAAAGGAATGGGCAGGAGGATCCTAGTCAGTGCTTGCCTTTGGGGAAAGATCTGGAATGGGATCCAAATGCTGGGCTGGAAGGGGCTGAACTGAAGGAATGTCAGCAGCTGGTGCTGTGTGGAATACAGTATGGGGTCCCAAACCCAAAGAATCTGTCTAAACCATATGAAGGTAGACAAGAGTCTGAAGAAGGCCTGTCAGCTTTTTATGAGAGATTATGTGAGGTGGCTAAGAGGTGGACTGACTTGGATCCAGAGGAGGAGGGAGGTTGGGAAATGTTTAGCATATTGTTTGTGGACCAGTTGTTGCAGGATTTAGGAAGGGAGTTTGGAGGGTGGATGGAGCAGGAGGAATGTCTATTTCTTAGTTGGTTGAAATTGTTTATAAGGTATGTGATGAAGGGGGGAGGGGGAAGAGGGAACGAAGGAGGATGGGGATGTGGGCCTGCCTCTTGGCTGCAGCAATTGTGGATAGGAGAGGTGGGACAGGAGGAAGGGGAAGGGGTGGCGTCATGGGGAAAGAGGCAAAGGGAGTCCTCGGACAAGATCCGATACAGGGCACAAAGAGGCCTCCTTTGGGTTTAAATCAGTGTGCTGTTTGTAAACAGAAAGGGCACTGGAAAAATGAATGTCCCTGTAGGGAAGAGAAAGAGAGAAAGAATCAATCAGGGGATGCCTATCTTATCATGTTAGAGGATTTAGATAATTCTCAACTGGTGGACGAGAAGATAGAAAGATTAAAGGATTTGGACTCAAAATTCAATGAAAGTGAAGAAGTAGATTTCACTTAGTTAGCATCATGGTTACCTAACTTAAACTGGTTAAAACAATTATTCCTCATAGTTGTCCTGATAGCGATAATCTTAATTTTAAGGTGTTGTATGACCGGAGTTTACTGTTTTGTTTGAATTGAGGCAAGCAAGTAATCAAGGATAAAAATCAACAGCAAATACTAGTGACTAAAATAGATGATGATTGTTTTAGGGAAATTATAAGACAAAAGAAAATGAAAGGGAGCATTACTGGGAGACTATAAAAAAGCTGAAGAGTGAGATTTAATGGGACTGTAAGAGAACAGTCTTAAAGGGGGGGATTTAATGTCTAAGGAACAAAGTTAAAGGTTTATCAAGAAGTTTCAGTTGGGACACGGTTGAGACATCAAGGAATATATCTAACCTTGAATAGGACGTGAAACAAAACAAGGTGTCTTATGTGTTCTTTTGCAGTTGCTGACTTAGGCATAAGATAGCAAAAAATGTAACTTCTGAACTAAAGTCGAGCCAGGAGTGTATCCCAAACTAACCTTGGGTCACTATAATGCTAAAATACACCTCCCTTTGAGAATAATGAGCATGCTAGTCAGGTACCTCCCTAAATGTTTTAGACATGAACTTAGCTGCATATGCGTAGTTAGGAGTGGTGAGTGAACCGGCTTTATTATATCGTTGTAAATGCCAGGCGGTTGGAAACGTGTGGTGCGCTGGCTGTTGTTAAATGCCTGGCACCCGATTCTGCAGAACTGAAATAAAACCAAATATCTCGACTCAGTGTGTTGATTGACTCTCACACGCTGGGTGAAGAACCCTTATTTAAGGACAACACAGTACTAATACTTACTGTATTTCTGGAAGCTGTTATACCTGGGTAGGTGGAAGTGCCTGCATTATTATTTTTAGACTTAGAACTAATTCAGATTAATTCTACTAAAGACATGCAATTCTTGGAAAAAAAAAAAAAAACAACAAAACCACACCAGCCAGATTTGAAGTGATACTGTGTTTCCGAGTCTAGCAATCTTGCACAGACCTTTAAACTGCACAGTGAAAAAATCCTGATCATTGTACCTAATTACTTTTGGCTTTTTCTAACTTTGTGACAGTAGAAGAATGTAAGTATCAGGCACAATTT
Source organism: Rhinoptilus africanus (assembly GCA_013400135.1). NCBI lineage: Eukaryota > Metazoa > Chordata > Aves > Charadriiformes > Glareolidae > Rhinoptilus > Rhinoptilus africanus. Next base: position 13,293 of record VXBO01012415.1, read on the forward strand.
CTCACCAGTATATAGTAAATAAAGCATCATTGAAAACAGTTGTGTGAATTCATAAAAGTCCATTCATCAAGTTTAATATGTTGGCTGAAAGCCAAAACTTAATGGTAGTGTGTGATTCTTTCCAGAGACATAGTTTATACTCTGTAATATTTTGCTGTAATAACCAGTATGTTTCCCCCGTCTCTTGTGTGCAGTTATACATGTCAAAATGTCCCACAAATTGAGTTCCTTACTGTTCACCTTCTTTTTTTCATTTTTCAAAGTTCCCTTTGTAAAGCTTGTTTACATTTTCTTAAAAGATTCGTTTAAAAAACAGCGATGGCACAAGTTGTGTATCTTTGATTTCCCCCAACATTGCAATCTTTCCTTTGTTTTGAAATAATTTTTTATCAGGTAGAAAAATGCCTTTTTAATAAGCAGCCATGCCTTTTTTTTCTTTGATTGCCTGTCTCTGCAACTCAGCATTTGACACAAATCTTTTCTTCGAAAGGGAAAAAGCATAAGCAGCCAAGGAAGAAGGTATTTTTATTGCGTTGGATTATGCAAGATTTTGGCCAGCCTCCTTAGCTTCATCTGTTTAAGGGTTCATTTTCGCTTGTTTGGCACAAGTCCCAGCAGAGACCTTCAGAATTGTGGTTAGCAACATGAATGAACACAAACTTTGGGAGCTCTTCAATAAGTAGAGCTGGCCAACTGCCAAAGATACAGTTCCTTATATGGGGTCAGGGCAAAGCTGTGATTCGGCGAGCCCCCTATTGTATAGAAAACATACTTGTAATGGCTGTTTGCGTTCTTTAAAATAAAAACAAAACAAAACAAAAAAACACCAGGCTTCCAAGTCTATCAAAATAGGAAGTAACAAAATAGTGTGCAGGTTTTACTAATGATGGAGTTGAGCAAAGGAAATATGGCTCTGTGTAGTTAAACTATAGAGCTGAAAGTTGGACCTTTTGACCTCCACAGCCGGCTTGTGATGTAAGGAACCCAAGCATTTGTGAGACATCTGTTGTCTACCTGCCCTTATTTTGTAAATGGTTTAATAAGATTAAATAATTAGTAGGATAACCACATGGTCGCCATGCTACTAAGTCCAAGCATTGAGTGCATACTTTCGGATCGCAAGGAAGTTTACCCATCCTGCGGTTGTTTTAAAATGCGATTTAGGTATTTTTAATATTTGCTACGGTAATTTTTTATTGGACTTTTTTTTTCATTAACGGATCTTGCCAACGACAAGTAAAACACACTTTAAAACCGGATATATTTTCAAAGTACTGCATACTATTTCTGTACTCACAAATGGAAAATAGTATTTTTTTTCTTTTAAATACATTCATTTTAAAAAACCCACAAACATTCAACTTCAAAGAAATTAATAATTGTGCATTGAGAAGGCTTTTAAAAAGTATATTTAGTATTTCTCCCTGTTTTAAAAACATAATGAAATTCAAGTTTTAATTGGTTTCTTGCAGGCAAACACCCTACCTGGATCTTCTCTCGGTCTGCCTCCATCCCACATGTACGGCAATAGGCTGAATCCCAGTTCAGCAATGGCAGCACTGATAGCTCAGTCGGAAAACAGCCAAGCAGGTAAGCTTCCCGCTGCTGGTGACAAGCGGGCAACTTTACAGACTGAAGTATTTTTAAAAAGGTGGTTAAATTTTATTTTTGAACTCTGCTCAGCATTTAGTTATTAAATGTCCGTATAAAGTTGGTGGATGTTGGAAGTAAATTCTCGGTTGTCCTGCAGAACGGCGTGGTTTTGCTCTTCCCCCCTCCGCATCCCCCCNAAATCAATACCTTCCCTCCCCCCCCCCCCCTTTTTTTTTTTTTTCTTTTTGGTGTCTGAAATGTAAATGTTTCAGCAGAGCCATCAGCAGGCAGGAATGCAACCACGTCTCCTGTGACTTCTGTGATTGATGCCTTCAGTTGGGGGCTCTTTGCAAGGAGGGGAACACAGCTCTGGGGTTTGTCGGGAAGAGTTCAAACCCGCATTTGCATAATTCATGAAATTGCATTACATCCAACTTGGCGTGAAAGGGATCCCGTTAGAGAACTTGTGCGGCGTTTCCTGCCCTGGTGCCTATTTACCGGCTGGCGGGTCGTTGCCGTTGGCTCTCCCCACCGCTTTTAACGAGCCGCCGCCTCGGCTTTGTTTCCTTCCCTCCGTCCGGGTTTGTTGACATGTCCTAGCGGTCCCGGCTCTTTGGGGGAAGGGAAGGAGTTTAGCAGTTTACCAAGAATGGATCAGTCATGTCTCTGCCCTCCGAGAGGTCGGAGGTCGCTTGACTCAGAATAGGGGGAGGGCAGCCTGGAAGGGGGCAGATAGGGTTATTTTATTGAGAGGCCGTGGGGAAAATAACCCTTTTGAGTCCTTCCAAGCAAAACGTTTTCGTATATTTAATGAGGCCTTTTTTGTTTGTTTTACTACCTTTTTAGCAAGGGACTTTCCTGTGCTCCTGCTTATAAATAGGAATTAGTGAATTATACGCTTACATAAAGTTTTCAGTAAATTTGCAGAATAACGTATGCTTGTTAGACGGCAGCGGTAAGTTTAATACCTTACGTATTTTATGAGTTGTTTTGGGATGCAAAGTGTTAAAAAAATACAGAGCATCAGGATTTGCTGTGATAAGCATACAGATTAGCTGTCCACAGCTGTGATTCATTACTTTCACCGTAGAAATTAAAAGTGGCTGAGGGGAGGGGACTGCAAATGCAAACCACGCTTCTGTGCTGTAAAACTGAAAGGAATGAAAGAAGTGAACATAATCCATGGCCTGGTACAGCCTCAGAAATGTGTAAGGACAACACCTTACATGCTACAGTTCAGCAATCTTAAACTAGTTACGTATTCACTCTTCAGCGGTAACTGCAGATAGAAGTTGAGATTTAAGGTATTTTTCAAAATATCTACATCGGCTTTAAAACTCTTATCTAAGAAGAGTCGATTTATCAGCTGTGAAATATTTACACTGCAGATCAAGATCTCGGAGATAATAGCCGCAGCCTTGTTGGCAGAGGAGGTTCACCCAGAGGAAGTCTCTCACCACGGTAAGCAGTGTTTATATTGGAGAGTGCAGGCAGAGAAAATGTTTTAAGATTGGGAAACTTTTTACTGTCTTTTTACTAGTAATACGCAAGTGTTTTAAAAGCCTATATATGTGTATATACACTCAGATGTATGCCTACATTTTATATTGATATATCCACCTAAAAAAAAACCTCTAAAATGTCCAGATAGCTAAAATATGCTGAAATTTACTCTTATGTCAACTGAAATTAGGTTTACAAATGAAGGACTTTACTTAAGAAATGGAGTCTTGCTTCAGAGGGATTTATCTATCTTTTAATCCACATGTAGTCATATTTGCAGAAATTCCAAAATCCCCTAGACTTAAAGACGACAACAGTCACAGGAATAAGATGGTCTGAAAAGTTAAATATCAGTAAAAAATGTTTTATTCCCTTTCCCTTCCCACTTAAAAATATGCAACAATTTTCTGTGGAAAGTACTCTTTTTTTTGTGTGGTGCCGTTCGTATCACATCATTTTGTTTTAAAATACTTGCTGTTAAAATTTCAATATTGCACTTTAAATACTTCAGTAATACTTTCTGTGTATTTTAAGTGAATCTTTGTTTTTCAAGGGCTTTATTTTCCATACTGGATACTGTATGAATTAGATTTTATAGCGTTATTACTGTATGTTTTCCTTAGAGATTAACCGTGGGAATTTTATCTGGAAAAGGATTTTAGGATGCCTAAAAAACGGTAGTTACACAGATATAGTGTGGTAACAATGAATTTGATTGTTACAGCATGTGTTTATTACAGTAATTTGTAATAAATATCTCCAAATTAGATAATTTAATGTACATGCCTGGTGTTGTTTATCTTCTGCTATATTCCTTAATTGATCAAATGACTTCTTGTCGAATGGGGTGAGAATATCCATTATAATACTTAGGTGGTATTACCTAGTCAGGAACAGGCTTTTCAGCTTTCCAATACATGTGTTGCTTCTAAAACAATAAGTAGAAAATTTATAAATTAGTTTTAGACTGTGATCTCAGTATAAATACATATATTTACATAAGCATATAAATCTTTATATGAGTAAAGAACATATCTCTATATATACAGACAAGTAAGTTAAGAGAGTTTTGCAAAGGGAAATGCTCGACAATTAGGTAATTTTGATTATATATTAAGTAGTCTTCTTATGCATACGTGGTGTGGTAATGACCCGTTTTAATGCCTTCTTAGTTAATATGCAAAGGCCTGGTCTTTGTGCGATTTGCAGTAGCTCATGGTTGTGTTCAGGCTGGCTTTAAACAGAGTATTTGAGAAGCCGAAGTTCTTAAATGTGATTCTTGTACGCAGTGTGTGTTCAGGGTATATACGGTCCAGCACTTGCAGCATGGTCAAATTTCAGCTGGTTTTCATGGGGATGGCAAAGGAGAACCGTGTAATACAAAGGCCCCCGCAGTCCACTGTTGCAGAGCTTCCTTCAGCGTATGGAAGCTGTATCCCTTCCCAGAGAGCAGATAGCTCTTGATTGGCAGTAGAGTTGTTCAAAAACAAGCCAAAAGGGGGAGGGGAAGTGGAGGGGGAAGGGAAGGGAAAAATGACTGCTGTAGTTCCAAAATTGAAAGGTGGAAAAACTTAGTCTGAAATACCTATAGTGGAAAAAATTTAGAAAACTTAACCATTCAATCAGATTCAGTAGTCAGCAAATTTCACCCCCAGTTTGTGCAGTAAGAAAGATCATATGTATGTTGACGCATCTAAAATGTGTAGGTCAGTCCGCACCTTCCCCTGTTAAATAAATAAGTCTGATTATTTAAAATAGGTTTTATAGTGAATAAAAATCTAACTTAAAAAATCTGCTATCTGTAATCTTCGCAACTCTGAATGTTACCTGCTTTATCTATTAAAATTATTTTTCTGCAAGTTCTGACTCTCTTCCCTTTGAAGCTTATGAGATTCATAAATAACACACTTCTCTGAAAGAACCATGTAATTTTCAAATAGTTGCTTAAAACAAAAACACTTGCAGAAACAATTGTTTGCTGTTGATGACCCAGGCGATTGCAGCTCGTACATGAACTTATGTGACTCATGAGCTGTATGGGCCTTTCAAATTCATATTGTTATATCTTTGTACCCCTATATAACCACAGTGTTTGATGTTTAAGCTGTCATATTTAAAATTTTAATATATTTGAGAAATGTAAATATACCTGATGTATGTGAGCTGTTTCTGTTTTGCGAAGGAATTGCTGCTTTTCCCAAGGTACCACTTAAACTTTTTTACCCCATATTTAAAAATGTGTTATATAATACCTGCATTGAAATACGTATGTAATGCCTATATCTAAATGTGGTATTGCTTACAGCTGATACTGTAAGAGTATGAATAGCTGTACCCCAAACTTAAACAAAAAACAGTTGTGAAAGTAAGCAAGGTATGAAACGTTGAGCCAAGGGATTCCCATCTCAGTGACAGCACTGGACCTGCACATCCTGCACATTTATAATCCTGTTGGAAACTATGATCAAACACTATTTGGAATAAGGATTCAACCCTAGTGTGCAGGAACCGTATCATGTCTAATGGAGGTGGGGGTTCAGCTGGAAGAGGATGGATTGACTAATGTTGCAGTACAGGAAAATCTAGATTTTATGTTTTGTTTTGTTTCGTTTTTCCCCTCATTCTGTACAGGCTTTGAGTGAAGGATTGCAGAGGTTATATAGTCGTGTGTTGCTTTTTTTCTGCCTTTGTGAAATTGATAGGAAACAGTCCTAAGACCAACAAGAATTTTGTTGGTGATTTATAATTCAAATGGTGCAATCTGTTAGAGTGACGTTAGGCGTCCTTCAGAAGCATGCATACAGAGAAAGAAGCTGCTGGGGGGTTGTGTGATGGGTTTCGGTATTTGTTTGCTGTTTAGGGTTTTTTTGTGGTTTTTTTTTCTTTAAAGTGCATTGTTTGTGTGGAGTGTAGTACATCTGTTCAGAATGTTTCTGCATAAACCTTCCTTCTTGTTGCTTCAGCGCATCGAGTAAACAACTAGTTTTAAGGCCGATTTTTCCATGTCTGTGCTGAACTGTTAAATGCTGTTGAGTTGTCATCTCTTGTCAAAACCACTGCCTTGGTTACCCATTCATCAGGGCTTTTTGTTTTAACAAGTGTTTTTCTTCTTTCATCCTGTATGCAAAAGAGGAATTATTTATAAATACTTAGAGTTCTTAAGTCACCTACTTAAAACCTTTTCTCGTTAAAATAGCTTTGCTCTGGTGCCTACAAAATGCTTGACAGTCATTAGGTAGCTAATGTACTGTGACCACTGCTTATTACACTAATCATAATTAACACACCGATTTCCTGAGCTCTGTGTGTTGTCCTGTGCTGGGGCTTTGGTGGTCTTGTTGGTAAGTTTGGACTACACGTAAACCAGCGCGGCTGTGATCCTGTGATGGCACCAACAGTTGTTACTGTAACATGTAAGAAGCTGAATCTGAGCTCACTGGAGTTGATTTAAAAAAAAAAACAAAAAAAACCAGCAATACCGTAACAAACCAAACAAACAAAACCACCAGCCAACATTTTGTGAGCTTTGGTGTTGGTCATGTATGAGGAATGGGACCGTGCATACATGAGGCCAGAATCCTGAGGCAGAAATACACTGAGCATCTAGTTTTGCTCAGAGGTTAAATTTTGGCTCATCCAGTGCAAAAGAAGCCGCCTCATAGGGCCTGAGGGGTACCCAGCTTTCTTAGGGGCTATGCGCTGAATATTTAATTTTCTCCTAAATGAGAAAAGGCATGTGGCAAAGGGATTACTCCTTGAACTATGTGCAGTCAGAAGTAAAAAAGGAAGTATATTAAGTGTGCACAGGACAGACAGAGGATAACTTCAGCTTTTGTTGCGTCCCTTGTGAAAGAATGTTTTTACATAGTCATTTCAAAAATCTGGTTTTACATGATTCTTCTTAGAACAAGTTAGGCAGTGGAATTATATATGGCCTTTCAATCTGGAAGTACCATTACTGTTCTGATTTTAATGAATTGTTTTTATTTTCCCAGTTTGCTCTGGGAAAAGGTTGAAGATATTTTTTTTTCTTTAAGGTCAGGTGCTCTATTTATCCATATATAATTGTTTTCTGCTGTACAAGTGTGTGTTGTATAATTTAATACAATGCTGTTTGTCAGTTCGGTATTATGTTGGTCTGTATGCAAGAAGAGGTTATGTGCTTTCGCAGTATAAATTCTCACACTGTGAAATATTACATCTTTGTTTTATTAAAGCCTTGGCAGTGAGAACCAGGACTTCTTAGCAGTTTTGATGAATTAACTTAGTTTTGGAAGTGTAAGATACGTAGGTGATAAGGGCTGACATTAGGAAAGAAATTTCAACAGCCTTTTATAATGTATTTCCTTCCACCCTTTTCTTTAAACAATAAATTGCAATATTTTCAACAGATCCCCTGTAAACAGCTTGCAGATTCGCTATGATCAATCAGGGAACAGTTGTGGAGAAAACTTGCCCCCAGTAGCAGCCAGCATAGAACAGCTTCTGGAGAGGCAATGGAGTGAAGGACAACAGTTTTTATTAGAGCAAGGCACCCCTAGTGACAGTAAGTACTCACATTGTGTTTATTACTGCTTTTGTTAACTGGGTTATTCAGAACTGCCATTCAGTGCTTGTCCAAGAGTTTAAAAAAAACTTATATTCTGCTGTGAATAGAAAAATAACTGTGGTGTAGAATTGTAATGTAGTTCTTAATGCAGCACATGGCTTCAGTAGATTACAAAAGACTTCTCTATAATTATCTACATTTTTATGGATGGGGAAATTGTGTCATGTAAGAGGAAGTGACTTGCAGATCCAGCTGGTCGGCTGCAGAGTTTGGAAATGAATTCTGGACTCTTAGATTCACTACTGTAAATATTATAGAATAGTCACCTGGTTTGCTTTATATTGTGTGATGTTAATCAGCCTAATAATTTTTTATTGTTATATTTTTAATTTTTTTAAAATCTAAACTGCCTACTTCTGTTGCTGTTTTAAGAAAGTATTTACAAATGTTAGAGAGGTGTCCTACTGGCCTTTCCTGTCTTTTTTATGCTCTGCGTTTCTTGTGAAATTCTCAAAGCAAGCAAATAATTATTTTCTCTAGTTATGTTTAATACAGTGGAATAGCCCAAGAATGAATACGTTAAAAGCGTAAGTGATGAGTAGATAACTTGGGTCTCCATACTCAACAATCTATCAGTATCAGAGACAGTGATTGAATGCATTTAGTTATTTTTTTTTGTTGGGGTTTGTGTTATATTTTATTGAACATATTCTTCTTGTTGGTAGTGTAAAGTGGTATCTAGTTGGTATTTTTATGAATGGTATCCTGACAAAAATGCTAATTGTGAGGAAATTCATGCAGGGATAATCCTTTAAACATGATAGCTGGAGGACAGGTTTAGCTAAGTCTTATTGCATCTCATTTGGGCTCACTGAGGGTTCCTTTGTATGTTCTTGAAGAGGAGGGATAAAAGCTAAATCCTTGGGAAATGACCAGATGTGCCTATACCAGTAGACTTATGTCTGTAGTAGGCCCAGAGGTCATGTTAAACAAATACAATTTAGAATTAAAAAAAAAAAAAAAAAAGGCTCTCCCTGTAGCTTTACAGTCACACTCTAGTACTAGTTGGGAAATCCAAGTTCTGAAACCAAATTGGAGTTTGAGAAAACTGTGCGTGGTAAAACTGAGGTTAGTTCAGAAGATGATGCCCTTTTTCTGCAAAAAAAGGGGTGGCAACTGCAGTGCTCACACAGTGCTCCCTGCTGGGTGATCCGTAGATCGCCGCTCGAGGCCAAAGAGAGCTCCTGCTCCCAAGGTGTGCCATGATAACTTGGCGTTGGGTGACTTTTTTTTCATTGTTTCTGTAAGTTTGTAACTCACCCTACAGGGCATTAAAGCAGAACTCCCTTTTCACAAACTTGCTTGTTTTTACGTCAATGTTGTTAGTTGGCTGTATTGTTAGTTGAATGCATATTTGCTAAACTTCTTCTGGTTTGATAATTTTAAAAATTTCTAATGCTGCAGCTGAAATAGATTTTTCCAAACTATGCAATTACCCTGTGCAACCAAAATAGTACTATTTTTATATTCTGGTTTGGGGATAAGTTATCATATACTGCTGTTTGCTTTAGATGAACGTTAGCCCTATAATGATGTGACTTTATCTGTATATAAGCTGGGGTGTAGATATATTGCAAAATTACTAGCACACGCTATGTAGTTTTTTCTGCACTCAAATTACACAAAATTGATCCTAAACCTTTCCACTTAAAGTCAAATTTCTCTAATATATCTCTTGGTAGTAATTTTATTTATATTTTCACATATCACTTAATGCAAGTCTTAAACTGTAATGCAGAAATTAAAAAACTGAAATGTTATTTATTCTTTGAATGTGGTTGTGAAAGATAACATACGCATTTTAACCTTAGTTTTAGGAATGCTTAAATCATTACACCAACTTCAGGTTGAAAATAGGCGGTTAGAAGAACAGATAAAGAATCTGACCGCTAAGAAGGAGCGGCTTCAGCTACTGAATGCACAGCTCTCAGTGCCCTTTCCAACAATAACTTCAAATCCTAGCCCTTCTCATCAAGTACATGCCTTTCCAGTACAAGCAGGTAAGTAGGGGACAGTATTAAAATGTCAAAGTAATTTGAACATGTATTTATATGAAATAACTATTTTATCCATGTATGCCATTGATGGGAGATGCATATACATGTAGGATGAATATAGACTAAGATTTCGTTGGTGTGTTTAAATGCTTAAAAGTTAATTAGAAGGTTTATAAGAACCATTACTACTTGTTTCAGTGCAGTTTCTTTTTTACTTCAGTCTGGAGCACATCTGTTTGAATCTATTGATTCACCAATTATTTGGTTAATATTTTACTATTCAGCAATGACTTTAAGGTTGACTTTACATTTTCTGTTTACCGTTGACATTATTTTGAAAGAAGTATTCTGTATCTCTCTACATGTTACAGAAATTTAATTACTGTGTGTTTTTTGAAATAATTATTTTAGCACCTAGCACCGATTCCTTGAACAGCAGTAAAAGCCCCCATCTGGGAAACAGTTTTTTACCGGACAATTCTCTTCCTGTATTAAATCAGGTAATTTTTATTTGCTTCTTCTAAACTTAAACGTGTTACAAGTTAACTTCATCGTAGTCCTTGCATTGTGCTGTTAGGTGAAATTTTCTGCAGCTGAGGGGGTTTTGTTGTTTGTTTTTACACCAGGAGATAACCTCCAGCGGACAAAGCACCAGCAGTTCATCAGCTCTTTCCACTCCACCACCTGCTGGGCAGAGTCCAGCTCAGCAAGGCTCAGGAGTCACAGGAGTTCAACAGGTCAATGGTGTGACAGTGGGGGCACTAGCTAGTGGTATGCAGACTGTAACCTCCACCATTCCTGCAGTGCCTGGTGTGGGTGGAATAATTGGAGCGCTGCCAGCCAGCCAGCTGGCAATCAATGGAATTGTAGGGGCTTTAAATGGGGTAATTCAGACCCCAGCAACAATATCGCAGAACCCTTCCCCTCTCACTCATGCAACCGTGCCACCCAATGCAACGCATCCTCTGCCAACCACGTTAAATAACAGGTAAGAATTTGCCGATTTTATGTTTTTCCTGGTAGTGCCTGCTGTTCTTCAGTTTAGCTGTATTCTTTTAAACTCAGTCAAAAGGTAATGTTTCTTCCTTAGCCTGTAATTGTCAAACCAGGCTGTGCTCCTGATCTTTGAATGAAAGTAAGAAGGCATTTAATGGAACCACAAATAGTCAAGTTAAAGAAAAGATGTTTTCTATTTAGCTTTTGGGAGTCCTAGTGTCCATTTATTCCCGTTTTTCCAGTTTCCATTTATTCCCTAACAAATGTAATCATGTAAATATGCCCCAGCTCTTTTTCTAGTTCAGAAAACAATATTCTTTGTCCTGCCAATTGTTCCTGCAGGATTAAAGGAGCACTGGAAAAGCTACCGTTTGATGCAGTATGAAGGGGGGAGGGGAAGGAGGAGAGCAGTATACGGTCACGTAATTAAACATGTAATAGGCATAACTAACCAGAGTAGTAATACCATTGCATGGTCTTTTCAGTTCTCTGCATCTGACTCTAAAGACAACAAAATCAGTTTTTCAAGTGGTGTTCCTAAGGATTTTTAAATGCATAAAAAGGTCCGTGCATCAGGATTTGTAACAGCCCTTCCCCAAACCCGGGTATCCTCCATAGCATAAAGTGCTGCTGCTCAGGCTGCAAGACAAACGGGTAACAAAAGGAGACAGCTGCTTTCCGGGAAGGGGAACGGGCTGCTTGGTCTGGAAGTATTTTGGGATAGAGCAGAGCCTGGGTTAACTCATTCTCCCCACTCCCCTTCCCCCCACCACTTGTATTGTCCTTCACTTGGGAAGGAGAACCCTGGTTCTGTGTAGAAAGAAATGCCTGCAAATAGGCAGTGGATTACTTGTCCTTAAGTAGAGTTTATTTTTGGAGATTATGGTGGATTACCCACCAAAAAAGGCATATGTGATTGGAATGATGCAAGGGGTCCCTAGTTCTGTAGCTTGTTTTTCCAGTTTCTTTCCTCACTTGTTCGTTTGGCAGCTCCTGAATATTCGTGTACACTGTGTGGGATTGCTTCAAGAGGCTCATAAAACCTGATACTTTCAAGTGTATCTTGTTGATTTGCTGTGCTATTATATTTTTACTGAGGAGGTTATATTTTTCATAGTTTATATCGTATATGAACATAACGTTTTGTAGGTTAAACAAAAGACATTTCGTTAGTGAAAAGTTACCTTGAGTATCTTGAGTTTCTTGAGTGTCAGAGGTCTGCTGAAAACACAAGAATTTTGCGTTACTCTCCCCAAAAGTGTGAGGAGGAGTGAGAGATACTGGACAAAATCAATAATATTAGCCAGTTGTATAATGCTCTCCACTTTCAAGTAATGTCAAAATATAGCAGTCGTGCTTCTGTTTTCTCATATGATTTTGTTAATACACGGATTACTTATTTTGGACTCTTTCTATTGCAGAAGTTTTGTCTCTTTTTTAAATATCCATCTTAACTGCTGTAACTCTTGAGTGTGTAGCCTAGTAGTAGCCTACTCCAGTTCACGCAGAATTCTGCAGCTACTACCCTGTTCATAAGCAAACTCTCTAACTTTTAGCATAGTCTGGAATACTCCAATGATTCCCTCTTTGCTGCTACAACAAGCTGATGGTGTACAGCTCTACCAGCATTTACGTTTCTCTGTTTCTATTCTTGCATGATCTCTTTCTACACTGCTCCCTCAATAATACTAATTTAATGTTTATATTAAATTTCAAAGTACACTTTTTACACCATTCTCTGCCTTATTGAGCCCATCCAGATGATGTTTTGGGCCTCCTTCCTTTTGAGATGTTTCACAATTGCCCCCATTTTCTGTGAGTTTTCAGTATTTCTAGTTGTATATTTAGAGGGAAAAAGTTCAGGCCGAGCAAGCACTAATGCTAATATGATTTTAGTAATGACATGTACATTCCTCATTCCCATTTCTTCTGTTAGAAATGCTTCAGTGAAAAATATGAAAAAACTTTTCTGTTACTGGAACTGTGTGGCAAAGAGGCTCTGGGATGATTTTGAATGATGAAAAAAAAAGAAAAAAAAATATTTTCCACTGGTTCAAATTATCAGTTCTGAAGTTAGATGGGACGCCATTTCTTCCTGCCACTCTTGAGTTCGATGCGGTTTCAGTGGCAACTAGTTAACTATTTCCTTAATGTTAAGTTCCTCTAGGTATTGCTACTGTTTGAAGCTCTTAATTGTGAGGATTAAATGGTAACAAGCACAGGCAGGGATGGAGGTTTGCTACCATGCTGTTGCGAGCTTTCCGAACCTGGTTAGATCGCACAGTGGTGGTCAGCTTTAGAGGTGGTTTAAATTAGTGTTTGCAAGACGATGAAAAGCCACATGAGAACTCAGCCCTACTTTCTAACTTTGACGTATTGCTCTGTAATTAAAAGACTTCCCAGATATTCCTGTAAGTCTCTACTTACAGTAACTTCTCAAGCTTCAGAATCTGTTCGGACATTTTCAGGTGAAAAATAGCTAGATTATTCAACATTCTTTATGCACATTGTCCTTATTCACGTGAGCTCTTTAACTGTGGGACACAAGGAGGTGAGAAAACACTGATTTGCACAGTGCTGTTTGAGAGAGTTTCAAATTGTAGATAAAAGAGCCTGCATTCATTTGGGAGAGAAAAATCCTCGATCCTTTTCTGGGAAAAAGATGGCTTAATACAGATTGTGAGCAACCAGGAGATTAGGTGATTTAAGGAAAAAGATAGGATTGTTTCTTTACATTCTCGCATCCAGAGAAGACTGTAGGATGGAGAGTTTCACACTGATCATATACCTTTTGATGAGAAGCTAAAAAGGTTTAAATTTACATTCCAAGCTGATGCAGTTTAGAGAAAGCTCTGTGGTGAAATCCAGTGAACTGCCTCTTCTGGGAAACTCGGGAGCTGCAGTGTTTTGTCTTCTGTACTTAGGTTTTGTTTCTCGACACTTAGATCTCAGCTGCTGGCTGACGGTATTTTCTTTCAAGTGCCAATGCAGAGCAAGAGAGGAAGGCAGAGAGGATAAACAGAAGGGAGAACAGCAGCAGAAAAAAGAAGTGTAAAGGTAAAATATGATATAGGAAAAATGAAAGAAAGGGATAAAATAAAAGAATGAAAAAAGTGGAGAATCAGAATCACAGAATCACAGGGTTGGAAGGGACCTCTGGAGATCATCTAGTCCACCCCCCCTGCCAGAGCAGGGCCAATTCATTCCAGTATAGAAGAATACGGAAAAAGTGAGGTAAAAAGAGAAGGAAACAATGGCAATATTAGTCAAACTGAAGGCACTTATATTTTGGAGTTGTTAGAAATATTTTTGACATGATTGAATGTAAAGCTGTTTCAGGGAATTTCAATTAATCAATGAGTGTCATCATTTGAAAGTCAAACACCTGCACAATTCTAGCTTATGTTAGGTCTGAGTTTTGCTGTTGCCACTCAGGAGGAAAATCTAGGAGTTTGCTTGGAGTGTCATCTCTGCTCTCCTCAACAGTCAAACATTGCTAGCAGTTAGTGGGGAATAGATAGAATGGTGTTATCCAGTTTCAGAAATATAATATGAGGGGGAAAAAAGAAGTACAGCAAGCATGATCAGAGACAAAGTGGCTTGCGCAGGACAAGGTTAGTAGAATTAACTTCTTGACTAGAGAAAAAAAACATTGACGAGATTTGAAAACGAGGAAAATGGTAGAAGCGATAGTAATGATTGTTGTGAAGTTGATGGGATATCATAGAATTATTTAGGCTGGAAAAAGACCTTTAAGATCATCAAGTTGAACTGTAAACCTAACACTGCAAGTCCACCACTAAACCGTGTTCCTACCACATCCACACGTCTTCAGTACCTCCAGGGATGGGGACTCAACCTAGCAATGTTTGTCAGCCTGTCCCAATGCTTGATAACCCATTCAGTGTGGAAATTTTTCCTAATATCCATCCTAAACCTCCCCTGGCACAACTTGAGGCTGTTTTCTCTTGTTCTGTCACTCGTTATTTGGGAGAAGAGACTGCCCCCCACCTCTCTACAACCTCCTTTCAGGTAGTTGTAGAGAGCGATAAGGTCTCCCCTCAGCTTCCTTTTCTCCAGACCAAACATAGACATTTCCCTCAGCCGCTCCTCATCAGACTTGTGCTCCAGACCCCTCACCAGCTTCGTTGCCCTTCTCTGGACACGCTCCAGCACCTCAGTGTCTTTCTTATAGTGAGGGGCCCAAAACTGAACACAGTACTCGAGGTGATGCTTCAACAGTGCTGAGTACAGGGGGCAATCGCTCCTTTAGTCCTGCTGGCCACGCTATTTATGATACAAGCCAGGATACTCTTGTCCGCCTTTGCCTCCTGTTGGGCACACTGCTGGCTCCTAGTCAGCCGGCTGTTGAGCAACATCCCCAGGTTCTTTTCCTCTAGGCAGCTTTCCAGCCACTCTTCTCCAAGCCTGTAGCGCTGCTTGGGGTTGTTGTGACCCAAGTGCAGGACCCAGCACTTGGCCTTGTTGGACCTCATGCCATTGTCCCCGTCCCATCGATTCAGCCTGTCCAGATCCCTCTGTAGAACCTTCCTACCCTCAGTAGGATCAACACTCCTGCCTGACTTAGTGTCATCTGCAAACCGACTGAGGGTGCACTCGATCCCCTCATCCAAGTTGTTGATAAAGATACTAAACAGAGCTGGCCCCAGTTCTGAGCCCTGGAGAGCACCATTGGTGATGGGCTGCCAATTGGATTTACCTCCACTTGCCACCGCTCTTTGGCCCCAGCCATTCAGCCAGCTTTTCACCCAGTGAAGAGTATGCCCGTCCAAGCCATGGGCACCCAGTTTCCCCAGGAGGATGCTGTGGGAAACAGTGTCAAAGGCTTTCCTAAAGTCCAGGTAGACAACACCCACAGGCTTTCCCTCCTCCACTAAACGGGTCACGTTGTCATAGAAGGAGATCAGGTTTGTCAAGCAGGACCTGCCTTTCATAAACCCCTGCTGACTGGGCCTGATGACCTGGTTGTCCTGCAAGTGCTGTGTGATGGCACTCAAGATGATCTGCTCCATAACCTTCCCTAGCACCAAGGTCAGGTGGGCAGGCCCGTAGTTCCCTGGATGCTCCTTCTGGCTCTTCTTGTGGATGGGTGTCACATTTGCTAATTTCCAGACAACTGGGACCTCCCTGGTTAGGCAGGACTGCTGATAAATGATGGAAAGTGGCTTTGTGACCGCTTCCGCCAGCTCCTTCAGTACCTTTGGGTGGATCCCATCTGGCCCCATAGACACCCCATAGATGTAGAGTTCGCATACCCCATGGAGAATAGTAAGTTCAGCCCAGCACCTGTTTCCCATAGCGTTGTGGGCACCCGGTGAAGCATGAATCAAAGGCTATGTGTTGCTTGCCCTGTCCCAGCAGCAGAGTGGCGATGCTATGGTATTTTCATACTGCCTCGTTAATACAAAGCAAATGTCAGAGTGATCACAGAGCTGGGCTACAGCACGTTAGCTACTGTAGGAAGGCAAGATAAACACTATGTTCTGAAGAGCTAAAAGATTGTAGCCTAACTGTGTAGATTAGTTGATGATTTAACTTAATTCCTCACTAGCGATCCTGTTGTCCTGTTGGTCACCCTGCGCACCCCTTCTTGCACAATAACCTCGTCTACATTAACAGATAACCTTTCAGTGTGCTTTGTATTGGCTTTGGTTTCAGCTCAGCTCCTGCGAGATGCAGCTCATTGTGCGAGGGGAGGGGACAGAAATGCACTTAACCTTTCAGTAGCGGGGTAAACCTATCACGAAACCACACCTGAATAATTCAGTGGGTGTTTTAAACTAGTACAGCTAACACTGGTACCCAAAGAGTAAATCCAGCTGTCTTCCGGGTCTTCTCTTCCAAACCCACCCTTGTGCATGCTGTCGGTCTCACAGTGAACTGGCACAGCTGAGGAAACCCTTTATTTCCAGTTGACAGCTGGATCCTAAATAGCCGCAGAAAATTTTGTGTAGGCCTGAAAACAGGGACGGGGAGCTAAGTAGTAGGCAAGTGCAGGGACAGCCTGCTTCGTTCCACGGCAGAATCCGATGGCCAGCTTCAGTGCTCAGCGTGTTTGCTAAATTACAGACAAGGTGTAGGCACTGGTGAGAATCTGAACATAGCAAAAGATGAGAATTCGAAGGAACCCAAAAGAAAGTAAATATTAGTTAACTAAGTATGAAAGGTTGGCAAGAGCTGTCTTAACATATAAAATCCTTCCTTTCTATATGAAGTATTTGAAAAAAATGTAGAAATGGTAATTATTTTCTGAGTTTAAAATAACGTGCACATAGTAGACTTACATTACAGGCAAGATGTTGCTGTTGCTCAGCGTAACTGAGACTGGGGGTGGTGGTAGCAATGTCTAGGTATGCATCAAAAAAATGCAGCTGGACAGACAGACTGTTTTGACAGTATGCAATCAAAATGCTAAGTAGGAACCGTCTATTTATAGACATGTTTTATTTATTTCAATGGAAAGCTGAAGTAAAAAGTTCCCATACTTTCATATAAACTCAGTATTACCCTGTCGAACCCCACAGTGCCTCCGGACTAGGGTTACTTCCTGACCAACAGAGACAACTTCTACTCCATCAACAGCACCAGCAATTTCAGCAATTACTAAGTACCCAGCAACTCACATCCGTAAGTTTTACAGTTAATTATGATTTATTCCTCTGTTGTATTCTAAGGCACGGATAAACTCCTCAGCATATTATAAATACTAGAAATGTGTTTAACTTGATATCACAGGTTTTGATAATCTTCTAGTTTTTTAGTTGCTTCAGCCTTTTTGGATGATAGTCATGCTTAACTACAAGATACTCCTGGAATTGTTCCCTAGTGCCTTCAATCCCATTTAGTCCTGCGTGGACATGGTGGCTTGTCTCTCAGCAGTAGCTGTGGGCAGCAGCGTCTGGGACCATGTCTGGATTCTAGCAATATCCTAAACTATTCTCTGATTCCACTAGGACTCTAGCAAAATATTTTTGGGTGTCATCTCCTGAGCTGTCTTTGTTCTGCCTTGTGGTATTCACATATGCCATTAGGTAACTGGTTTAACTACCTGTATTGTTAACTGTGGAGTTTTAGTACTTTGACAAGCATGAACGCAGCCCAGCAGGCTTAGCTGAACTTCTGCTGAGCTACTGATTTCAGGAAATCTTATAGGCACTTTCTTCCCTTTCCCACAATCTCGTGGAACTTCATTAGTGTAACCTAAATTAGCTGGGATTAGGTTTAGAGTTGCACTGACTGAAGATTTGGATAAGCAAGAACCCAGGGAGG
Source organism: Rhinoptilus africanus (assembly GCA_013400135.1). NCBI lineage: Eukaryota > Metazoa > Chordata > Aves > Charadriiformes > Glareolidae > Rhinoptilus > Rhinoptilus africanus. The sequence goes on from VXBO01012415.1 coordinate 31,281, forward strand.
AGCTTTTTTTTCAGTAACTAATTCTTGATTAATTTTTTTTTTCTCCTCATACTACCCAAGGAACAACATCAGGCCCTTTTGTATCAATTAGTACAGCAACAACATCACCACCACCAACACCACCAGTCTGAAGTGCAGCAATTACAGATTACTGGAGGAGCACAGATACCCATAAACAACTTGCTTTCAGGCACGCAGGCCTCACCACTTAACGCAGCTACGACCAACCCATTCCTTACAATTCACGGAGATAACGCAGCTCAGAAGGTGACAGTAAGTATATTTCTCACCTCATTTTCAATGTAGTACCTCCATGAGGTAACTAAAAGATAAGAAGCAAGTTATGTGCATGTACTCACAACTCAAGGATGGTTGAGTTTTTCTTATTTTCTTATTTTCTTGAGCCTTGGGCTGCACTTAGTGAGGTTCAGAACTCGGAGAACTTGTAGTCACTTTCACCTGGCCTGTCTGCTGCATGCTCCTGCGTCCCTGGATCAGGAGACCAGGCCAGTCACCCATGCCTGCCTCTTGTAGTTACAACTGCAGCCCTAGTCCTCTTCACCCCACCTTTTTTCCCCAGCTTTGTGTCCGCTATTTTGTAGATCGTTCCTTTTATCGCCTTCCTTGAAGAGTTTGCCCTGGCCAGGCCTTGGGCACTGCAAAGCTGCAGAGATTAGTCGATGATTTGAGAGATGAGGAGCCCATTGCTGGGAAGGTGAAATATGTGCCAGGAGAACGGGCTATCTGAATCTTGGCTCTGGCATGGGAAGGCTGAGTGACTCCTTTGCTTGGTAGAGTAATAAAACCTGCTCTGGACAGATAAGAAGACACATTTTTCTGGCAAAGATGTTCCATTGTCTTCAGCATTTGCCCGTAAACTCCATCTACAAGACACGACTCCTTTCTTCAAGTAGTCAAGAGAATAGACTTCATTCTCTAAGGGACATAAAATATAGCAGAGGATGAAGGAAAGGAGCATGTGAAACTTGTTAATACAAAGGATGAGTAGAGCAGGAAGACAAAGGTCCAGCATTCCTTGGAGAAGACCTAAAGTGGTAGTGGTCGTGAAAAAAGGGAAGCTTGTTTTCAGGAGCAGGAAGGAAGAGCTTGGGGCTAGACGTCGGTCCTCTCTCTGCACCCACCCCCAGAGTCTCCAGCTACTTCAGGGGCACAGTGGTGGAGAAGGACTGGGGCAGTTGGGCTTTTGTGGTACTTCCTGAACGTACAAGTGAGACACAAAACATAAAGGATGAATTTTCAAGACAGTTTTCCTGGAAACAGCTCCCTTCTATTCGGAAGTAGGACTGGTTGCTTTTATTATGCCTCATGCATGGTCGTTGTCACTTTCCGGTTTGGTCCGTTACTGTGATGTTGCCGCCCAACTGCCGGACTCCAGTAAGATCACGTCCTTTCCCAGTCCCTGGCTGCCAGAGCGGCAGCGCTCTGTCACACGGGTTTGCCCAGTGCCGTGCCTTCATTTAGAAACGTTCACAATTTGTTCTCGTATGTCTAAAATTTATCTCCCCTCGTTTTCTAGAGATGCCTAGTGAATGGCATTGAGATCCTGTGGTTGGTTTGCATCAGAACAAACTATTCTATATGTGACCTTAGTTTGAATTTTTGAAATGGCTGTCACGAGGTTTGGACAGCGTGACCGGGCAGAACTAGTATAGTTTACAAATATGCAGTTACAATTTTAGTTTTGTTCTTATAACAGTTTGCTGTAAACAATTCCGGGAAATCTCAGAACATCTTCCGAGCAGAACCCTCAGAAATAAATTTCTTTTTAAATTTCCTTTTTTTTTTTTTTTAAAAAAAAAAAAAAAGAAAAGCTTAGAATTGAGACAGATAATTGGGATTGTTTGAACTATTTTAATCCGAAAAGAATTTTTAACAAATTCTCTAGTTGCCAAAAAATTCAGTATTTTAATCTCAATTTGAATTGGAACAGCTTTTCAGGGATTTCGGAATGCTCAGTGAGTGAGATGAGGTTTCTGCTCAGCCCTGGTCGATACTTGCAGGAAACGTCTTTGTAGTAATTTATGAGAGAAGGACAGTGGTGACAGGGGAAAATGGAAATGTATTTCTGTTCTGATGGAGAAGCGTAGACGCCAGCCCTCTCCGGTGGGGGAGGCGTAGCCTGGTGTTTGTCTTGAACCGTCACATGGCTCTGGGCAGAGACCAACAGCCGGGAACAGCAAGTCTTGGTGTTGAAAGTGTGAAATTGCTGGAAGTTGAATGAAAGTGGAAGCAGAACTGGTGTTTTTTAATGGCAGCTGTGATGACCTTCGTGTGAGTTGCTTCAGTGTAGGACTCCTCCTTTAATTATTCTTTCCTTTCCCACTTTTTATTCTACAATAGATGGTTTTTCTTTACAATGCACAAGTTACTATTTAGCTAGCTCTGGTAAACGTACTGCTTTGGCATTTGTATGAAGTTAACTTTACTTAACTCTGTATCTTATAATCTGATTTTTAGAAGTATTTTCTCTTACACAGAGGCTCAACGATAAAACTGGACCAGTTGCGTCAGAGAAGAGCTGACGTTTGAATGACGCTTGAGAGCTGCACGTCCTGCCGTTAGAGCACTTCGCCTGGCTGCAAACTGCAGTTTGCCTTTCTGCAGATTGAAGAAATGCAACAAGGAACTCTTACTGCACAGCAAAAGGTTAATAATTTTCACAAGGATATTTTTGGTAGGCTTTCATTTGCTTTCTTGTTGCACTAAAATGGATGTACTTTTGAACGTTTTAGACTGTGAAGTAGATAAAACTCTGCAAACTGCGATTATTTTGTCAATATGATGGTACTAAGTACAAATTCAACCATAGAAAAAAAAACGTACTTGACTTTTCAGTCCTAATCTTATAAATGGAAAGGCTGCTGATCTGCCCGCAGTCGCGCACTGCTTTGGTTTCAGAGCAGGAGTTTTAGAAACCAGCCCGAGCCCAGCCAGCCTGAGCCTCTGCTGCGGCTGCAATGTATCCGGTTGGACTACGCTTGTCATGGCAGCTGGGACTTGCTGTTTGTCCTTTCTTTTTTACCCTCCCCCCGTTTTGAAACCCGCCTCATAAGGGAATCCGCTTCTGAACTTTTTATCCCTTTGAATTCCTGTCGTTATATAGTGGGAGTTTTTTCCTGAGTAAGAATTACAGTATGGAATCCAAAGTTTATTGATTTTTGGCGTAGGTTTTAGAGTTCTGAGGTTTTTTAAAGGAACCGGTTTGGTTCCGGTGACAAAAGTTTTCTTACCAGATGAGAAGGCCACACTGGAAGAAGTTGGTGTCGTGTTTGGCCTGAACCAAGTGCCTGTTGCTACCTCCGCTTTGTTGCAATGGCTGCAAACAGCTGATCATGCACTAGACGTGTCCTCCTTAGCAGCGGGAATATTCTGTGTTGCACCAGCAGCCGCCTTGTTCTGCCTTTCCTAGAGGTGTTTGTACCACTGTAGATAGCTCAGGCAGATTGTTACCTGGGTCCCTTTTCACTAATAAATTACCAAAAAAAAAAAAAAGTGGATTAATATTTCCCACTAAAATTTACCAGTGGTTGAAACGGGTGAACTTGCGTTACCAACACTTCCGACAGAAGCTGATTTCCTGGCGCGAGTCTATGCAGTATGGTGAAGGACAGTTTAAATGGGGTTAATGACCACTAATCACTATTAAGGTGGGAATTATTAGAGGAAAAAGACCCAGCTGTAATTAGACCTCCACTGTGTACTTATTTGGAAGAACATGTTAATTCTGCAATATGTTTCTTAGTTAAACATTGCACAGTTCTTACCTCATTTCTGTAAATAAAGTTTTGTGAATCTGTTTTGTATTGTGAAGAATTCATAAGAAAACATTGATATTTTGATTTGTAATATTTCTAATTAGTAGATTTAATTGAAAAAGTAAAAATAATTTATTTTTATATGTTCGGGGGAATTTTTTAAAAATGTCACAAATCACTTTTGTAGATACTTTACAAAAGTAAACCAGTGGTTTATTTTGCTTACTCAGCCCACTGGGGGAGATTCTGTAACAATTTGTACAAAAGGTAAGATGGAAACGTGCTGTTATTTTGACTAGATGTAAAATTCCAAGTGTATGAAAAGATATGTACAAAGCTTTTGTTAATAAACTTTAATAATGTTTCTAGTTGTGTACTGCATGTGTGAATGGGGCTCTCCTAGACGAACGGAGTATTTTCACAAACACCGCACGACAGGAACGATGCCGATTGCGCGTGGCCACTAAGATTTATTACTATCAGGTTTTTAGAATGTTTCCCATGTAATTTTTTGTTTTCAAGAGACACTGATGCAGCTGCAAAATGGGCCAGGGCCGCTTTTGCTTCCTGGCTTAAGTGTCCAGTTGCGCCCACGTGCCATAGTCGGATGTCAGAGTGTCTTCCCTTCACCCTCCAGGGAGGAATGACTGTCGACTTGCAGGAGGAGGAGGAGGGAGCTCTTGCTCCAGTGGCCCCGGTTCCTTTTGCAGTAACTTGCCGAGAGCTCTGCCGAGGCGGGACGGGTTCTTTACGTGGTGCCCGTGTTAAGGTGACCAAGGCCTTTGGTTGTTGCCGTAATTTTTGTACTGTGTTTTCTGTATAAAACCAGCTCAATGTTTTTTTGCAGGAATTTTGCTTATTGTCCCTGGAGGGGTTGGCACGCACACCGCTGAACTCCTGGTCTCTCGTTTCCCAGGCAGCAGGGAGGAACCTGACCCTTCCCGTGCTGTCACTTGACGTGTCAGGCTTTGGCAGCCGGGGATGCGTTATGGCTCCCCCGGGATTTTTAGCCCCTTGCTGGTCTGGTGCAGCCTCCGGCTGAGCCTGGCTTTTGGAACAAGCAGCAGGAAGAGGGTGTTGCCATAGGCCTCTGCCATTTGTATTTCCATCTGCTCTAGTCTCGAGGACTGAGCATACTCCAATGGGGAGAAGTGGAGCCGTGGAAGAAGATCCAGGGAACTGGGCAAGCTCAGAGGTGCCAGCAGCAGAATGTGAGGCATCACCTGGCACAGCCGGGGCCATCACCCTCCCGGCTGCCGAACGGCTCCTCGGCCATCGGCGCTAGAACTAGTTCCCTACATTCTCGGGGCAGTCGATGAATGTTTTGTGCTACGAGGCAGAGAGGCTCAGAAGACTCCGTGAACAGAAGGCGTTTCTACTGATTAAACCTAGGCACCGCCTAGGCAACCTCTGGAACTGGGGAGCACCTTTCTTCTGGCTCCGGTGGGCAGTGACTCTTCGTCAGTCCGTGCTAAGAAGGGAGAGTCTATGGCACGTAGACGCTGGGCCACTGGATTTGTACTTCATACTGATGGACCTGTAGGTGAGGGGGAAGAGGAGCCCAGTATGTCCCACCAGGGACGCCCGTGTGTCCCTTCTACTGGCGTCGTGGACCGGGGGGTTACATTACTGCTGCTTTATTCAGGGACCCAGTCACCTTGCTCCTATTGGAGCAGTACCACAGGAACCAGTAAAAGGGGTAAGTTCTGCTCTTCCTTTGTTTCTTTTACTGGAGCAGGACTGCCTGAACTCCAGGTAAGATGCAGAGAAGCAGGAAAGGGGCAAAGTTGGAAAGACGAGTAAGACTGTCAAATTCAGGACAGTATCGGAATCTCAACTTGTTAGAGGCTAGTGCCAGAAGCCCGAGATAGCAGCGCAGCGTTACGGTACTCGTGGTCCCCACGGACCGACAATCAACAGCAGGGAAATAATGAACAGGACAGTTCTGACATCTAAACAAAAATCCAATTCACCAGCCCTTTAAAGGAAGAGACCACATCAAAGCCAAGCTCACGTGAGGGCCAGATGCAGCCAAACCAACCTTGTTTCAATGATTTTGCAGATCCTGACATCAAAGACGATTGTCTGTGGCTGATTTGGAAGCCGTTCAGCGGATGCCGGGACTGCCGTCCCTGTGGAACGCCTCTGATGCCAGAGCAGCCCACGCTGCTACGCGGGTCCCCGGCAGCCAAGTCCCGGGAACTGGGCTGCCCTCCGGCGTGGCTCAGCGTCGCGAGAGTGGAAAGGCTGAACCTGCTGCATCCCACAAGGGTTTCGTGTTAGCAGGCTTTTGAACATTTTTTTTTTTTTTACCAAAAATCCAGCTTTATTGACAACAATGACCACACACCTTACAGCTTACAGGAGCTGGCGAATTCAGTAATTCTGGCGAGCCTGTGCCATCTCAAATCCTGGTTTTGTCAGCTTTATCCCTTCACGCTGTGTTAGCAGGCGCTGCTCTCAGCCCCGTGATAGTGTGGCATTTCACCGACTGCTTCCCTGGTGCCTGCTTTCCATAAGCTACGGTAAAATCTGGCTGCTGGTCCTGCCTAAAGGAGAGCTCTTCTAAAGTCAAACCCTCGGTGTTTCTATTGTTTTCAGGCTCTGTCATCTCATAAAGAGGTCACATTAAAAAAAACCACAAGTTTCAGGGAAGATTTTGCAATTAGTTCCTACACTGTCAGCTGTGAAGTTGAGAATAATACAGTGCAAAGGTTGAGATCTACAGGCCCCTGCGGAAGAGCAGCTGTTGGTCTTTGAGAACTGAACTGACCTCAAGGAGAGCACCTTTACAGCGCCTCAGTCACATTCTGCTCATTCACGTGTCCGGGGCTGGCCTTTTACAGGATCCTGGTGCTTTGGCTTTGCGTTTGGACTGTACCCTCAGCGTGGCGCGGTGACACTGCCCTCCCTGGCTGGCCTGCCCCCGTCCCTAGAGCTGAGATGCTCAAAAGAGACTCATCTCTGACTCCTTTCGGGTGCAAGTCCCAGCACAGCAGCTTCAGCACAGCCCCTCTGAGAGGGAAAGCTTTTCATGCACAGCGTTATAGTGCAAAAGGCACTCGGAGGGACAGCTCACAACTGCCCAGGAAACTAAAAATACTTTGCTCGCAGGCAAATACTAACATTACGTGAAAAAAAAAAAATCTGCATCCCGTGCTAGAAACGAAATTGGAATTCGTTTAAATCTCAAGCCTCGAGAGACCTCCATTTTCACGGACAGTAAGTTTCAGAAAAACTATAGCTTTGGTGGTGGATACCAGAACCACGAGAAAACAGAGCCTGGGTGGTTTTATGGAGACCGGCTACAATTTACCGCTTCTGTACAGAGCATCACGTCACAGCGCAGTGAGCGCAGACTACAGCCCCCGCCAAAAGGGCCTGCAGCCCCAGGAGAGGGGACCTGGAGAGCATGGAGTCTTACCTGCAGCACCTGCCTCCCCCCAGCCAAACACAAAAGCTAATGCTTAGGATGGGACGACTCCTTCGGCCCTGGAGGAACAAAACGTGAAGGTAAGACTGGATGGGGCCTGGACAAGCCGGCGCTACGTGAAGGATCGCTCCTAGATGGGTACGGCCGAGCATCTGGTTGCAGATTGATCCGCTGGTGCTGGACACTGGCTCACGTTCCTCATCCCGAGACCTATGCTGCCAGGGTACTCACACACCCTCCGGTGCCAACTGACCACCAACGCATCACAAAACCTTTCCAGTTTTGACGATGAGAGAGTTGGTCCTGCCACCAGTTCATGGTGCAGTTCCAGTGCAGCGGAGGCCGACGCGTTTCCCTTCCAGAGCCATTTGTTTTTTACTCTCTGGCAGTGCGATGCGTCAGGCAGTAAGGATGTGCTCCATCAGGTCACCTCCACCCAGGCAGGAGCGGCACCTGTGCTCAGCTGCTGACATCCCTCGCTCCAGGGACTCGACCTGACGCCAGTGACACAGTGGCAGGTACAATCCTTGCTCAGCCTTAAGGATCCTCCTTCAGATAAATGGCATTTGTCAGGAGCTGCTGCTTCAAGCTTCTCAACTGAACATTCTCTGAATTTTCTTGCCAATAAACAAGGAAAAATAAAAGTTTCTCACCAGTAACTGGTGCTCGTCCTTCTTCCTGCAACCCGCCCCCTGCACAGGCCGCGTGGGGTGGGGAGAGGCGGAAGGCGCTGACGGGCAGTCCGTAATTACTGCCGCACACACAGAGCAGCGATAGGGGCAACACTTGAACAGATGCTCTTACATGTTTTTAAAGAGTTCCAATGAACTCAAAGGTGCCAAAGTCCTCCCAAGTCCTCATTACATTTGCCACTGGCTTTTTTGCCCTAATATCTAACTAAACTATTTCTTGCTCCAAAGTGAGCCCACTATTATTCTTCGTAGCCACAACAGACACTTAACAGTTCTGTATTAATTACATCACAGGGATAGCGGGTGTGCAAAGCTCCCCCCATATACTTGAAGATCTCTCTCTCCCCCTCTTGTGTAGAGCAAACACCAACAATTCCTCTGTCCCTCCCAGCAAACCAGCCTTTGCAGGCCCTGGATCATTCTCTTTGCTCTCTTCTGGACAGTCCACATCTTCTGTGAAGCGTGACGCACCGAACCGGGCAGAGCATTCCAGGTCAAGTCTTGTAAACCCGGAGCGGAACGGAAAGATGACTTTTCCCCTCAGAGGCTGCACTCTTCCATGACTTGGTTTTGTTGGTTTCTTGTTTTTTTTCAAACAGCGAGACATCACCAGCTTCGCGCACTGTATTCGCAAATGCAGTGAAACACAAATCCTCCTCTTGAAGAGCTGCTACTTCAGTTACTCGGCAGCGACGGTTGGCACAGCCGAGTGTTCCTGCTCGCCCTTCTCTTTACCAAACACACCCCTCTCGTCTGAGGGATTCATCCTCTGACCATTACAGAGGGTCTCTCCAGGAGACGCACCAAGGTACAGCTTTACTCCATTGCTGACGGTGTACAGGCTGCTGGTGCAATTTGAAAAAGATACCCTAGGCCTTAGGGTAAGAATATCGTATTTCAAATTCTGATTTTAATTTTAAAAATGAGTCCTAAGAACATATTTTTACAGTAAAATCAAGCATAGAAGACCTTTTGGAGCAGCCAAGCAGAACCGGGATGAGAATCAGATCTTCCATTCAAAGAAACTGGACAGGGACACAAGAACGTCCCCCAGAATGAATGGTCCCTGAGCCCAGCCCTCGAGTTACACGTAACCAGAGGTGCCACCAAAAACTGTTCAAGCTCCCTTTTACAATTCATTGTCCTTCATATTCCACGTCTCCGCCTGTTTGTAGAGGGCCATTTCACAGCCTCACTGCTTAGAGCAGACATATTCCATCCACCACTCTATTTTTTTCATGGACAAATACATCTCCATTTGCTCGTGTTCTTCTACCCCAGCCCTTTCAACACTCTGCCAAGTCAATTTTCACCAATTCACCCAACCACTTTAACATCTTTTCTTTGTAGCCATTTCAACTACCTGGCGTTGAAGCTATAGTCATCTTAGAGCATTCTGGATGATGAATACCTTTTTAAAGTTAAGATTTCTTGGTGTTTCTTGAAGATATCTCACTTGGTTTCACTTAAGACTCTTCCTTCATAGGTGCATTAGTAGCACAGAATTACTATTTATTTCATTAATTAGCACACGCAGAGCATAGCACAGCTTCTAGATATGTTTGGTTTCCAATGCAGTCAACCTGTGAAGTTCTCTGTGAAACAAAATTTAGACGCGTTATTTTCTGTCTACTAAATACTCCAGTGTCCTTATTTCCAATTACTTTTTCATATATGACCAAAACCACTTGGTAAGGAACAAACACAGAACACTGTCGCCTTCACTAACTACTTCTCCCTTAAGGGTTTATGGGAATGAGATGAAATTTTGTGCAAATTTGTGCTATCAAAAGCAACACAATTGGCAAACAGTTACTGGAGAAAACCAAGAGTGTAAACGGCACAAAGTTAACAGAGATTTTCAGGCCACTAAGCTCCAATTTTGAGTTCAGATATATGGCCCTCTGATTTTTTTCAGTTTAATTTTGAATTAAAACTCAAAAGCTTATTAGAATCCTGGTATTAAATCAGAATTTGAGTGGTAAATAATTCTTTAGACAAGTCCTTAATGTTTCTTGCAAAAGACTATAATCACCGCTCTGATTTATTGATACCATTTACAGCCTAATAAGTACCCATTATTCCAGCATTTTAAGGTTTGTATAACTCTTCCAAAATTATGAAAAACAAAATAGCAAGTAATGAATAACCCTTATTACCTAGTACTCAAATATAAAATCAAACTATATTGAATCCAGCGTATACAAAAAAAACCAGATATGAGAAGTCTTAGCGCAATAATGTTAGCTTTTAAGCCCTAGGCTGTACTTAAAAACCAGCCGTGAAGTATATGCCTTACATACCTTAATTAGAGGCCTTTAATATTCTTACCCATTTCAACTTTCCCCAACAGCAGCACAGTGTATTAGTCTGCAGCGTTCGTAACAAAGGAGTTACGTTGCAGGCGTGTATAAATGTATGTGGGAGTTAGGATTAGAAGCGTTGCTTCTTTCAAAATACTGTTAGAACGAATAGAGGTTTCGTGCAGCGGCAGACACACTTGTAAGCACACTGTCTGCTGTTTAGAGCCGCAAGAAAGAAAAAAATACTTTGAGTGCAGACTTCCAATACTCTTGTCCTTGCTTAACGGTTTCCGATCAATTCTTCCTCTCAAAACAACATTTAAAAATTCTTTATATTCTGTATATTCATCAGCTGTAACCTACTGGTTCCAGTACGCAATTATCAGTGTGGGTTTTCCTGAAGGTTCACTAATTTTTAAAACTTTGTTGTCACACATCTGCATAAGCAGCTCTCCAACACAAACCCACACCTTCATTCTTCAACACACAGGACAGGTAAGATGGCATAAGATTTATTGATATTTTCTTTTACTAAGGCACATGACGTATAGAAATACTGAGGTACAAAAATGCAGTTTCCTGCACATGAGATTTAAAACCCCATTTTGACAAAGAGGAGCTACATCTCTTCTGCTCAGAACATTCAGCTTTTAGCCATTTTTTTCTTTTGTACCAGTTCAACAAGCAACTTGTATCTTGCTATACACTCCTCCTAAAAGGAAACACAAAAACATTAATTAAGAGTTTGATATTTTAGTATCGCTTTAACTCTACACAGGCTACCTCATTCTAGAAGAGCGAGATTCTGGGGGTCGTGTGGGGTTTTTGGGGGGAGTCGTTTTGGTGGTGGTTTTTTTGTTTGTTTGTTTTTTAAAGTTGCACGCTGAATTTCAGAAGGAGAATCCACATCTACTGAAGAGCAGATTAAATAAATGAACTTGCAATTTATGTTTCTTATTGGATAATTTCTTTCTTTAAAGAGCACACAAACCCCCCCCAAAAACAGTTGCCCATTCTTGACAATGACTGTAAATGCAATTATTAAACAGTCATAAAATCTATGTCAGAGCAGTTATTCTGGTACGAGCCACAGTGCAGACAGTGACTGTAAGGGCTTGTCTTAACCTCACACCAACTGACACCAAATGCTATTGATCCGTTTCAGAGCCAGAGACCCAAATCCCCCCCATCTTTCCTGCTCTCTCACACTGTGTTTAGCATAAAAAAACTTAGGATTTTTCTGCAGCTACAATGACCAAAGCAAGCAAACTAAGCTATCACAACTATTACAGAATCTAGTACAGACCAACTATATCAATGACAATGAACGCTATTTTAAAAAGATTATACTTACAAAAAGAACATTAGATTATTGAGCATTTAACACTTGCAGCTGGATTACTTATTTTGTTTGTTCATTGAGATGGGTTGAGAAAGGTACTGTAAAAGTGTAAGCAAAGCGGCTCACCAACATTTGGTTACTAACTTTGAATCAGAATTTGTTTTAAAATCTAATTTGTCCTGCAATTGAAGATCTGAAAGGCAGAGGAGAGGTAGGTACTTTAAATGAAATAGGAGGTATTTCAACATTTTCTGTAATAGATGAAACAAACTGAAGTAAATGAAACTATATATTAAATAAAACCAACAAACATGGCAGTAATGCTCTTTAGGTCTGCTATACCTGGACTGATAGGCTAAGTAAAGACCTCACCTTTCTGCGTGGACCCTTAGTTCTTAAGACAATCATAAATTGGTAGAAAATATGTTTCCCCCAAAATTTATACTATAGTTCAAACAAAACTACACATACCTTGCTTTTTCCAGGAACACATTTTGCTATTTTATCCCAGCGATCCGACGTTCCCTTTGGATACTGCTGCAAGGCCATTTCAAGAAGCTTCTGTTGGTTTTGAGTCCACAGTTCTTCCGGGGCACGGCTTTTCTCTCTTTTTCTGTTCTCATCATCACTCTCGTCCTCCTGCTCTGTGTTATCAAAATCTTTCTGGCGTCTTCCCCTGCCCTTCTCTTCTGGTACCTCTTTCGTTGCTGGTAGAGTCACTTCAGGCGCTTTGACAATTTTTCGTTTGCGGTGTCTAGTTTCACTTGCAATGGTCTCCTTTTGATCTATTTGGACATCCATCTGCTCTGGGATATGATCGTAGCTCCCGTCTTCCTCCTCTTCCTCTTCCTCCTCCCTTTCTCGCTGGGTGATTATGTGGTCTGGCAAATTCACGTTGACTTTGACATTCTTGGAATTCTGGGCCAGCGTTTTAAGCTCGGAGAGTCTAATGATACCTGTTACAAGTATTTTTGTTACACTTCTAAAAAATAAAACAAACCACAAACAAGCAGGGAGCAGCCCGCAAATAAAAGGTACCTGGAATAGTGCATGGAGGAGAAAAAGCTCTTTTGGATTAAGAGCTTAAGGAAAATGCTTATCGAGAAATCAAGGTATTTGTTACAAAGCAATGAACTTTGACAAATATGAGCTTATCTGGTATGTGTGAAGTAGCAGTAAATTACCACACTGATATAAGCAAACATAACAGAACAGCCTGAACAAATGAACAAAACCCACAATAAACCGAATAAGAAAGGCTGGGAGGACGTATCTGAAGGGAAACACTCCCTCAGAACCCATCAGTTCTTCTCTTTGCTCAAAGCAAAGCAAGGTTGCAAAATTCTCTTCGCAAAGCCTACCCTGAAAGGTACAACGTGCGGGGGTTTGCAAAGCTATAATCCAAATACACCGCGTTCTGTCAGCATCAGTGAGGACCCAGTAGCACCCACCTGGTGTATACGTAACAGAATCCTTCAGCTGTTTGGCTTTCATGGTAACCTGCATGAAAACAGCAACAAAGAAGGACTATTAAAAAATTACGTTATTGGGGCTATTGAATAATTCATTAGCAGCTTCCTGCAAAATACCAACATTGACCATACATTAAATACAGCAAGGCTGATGGTGTTCTGCTGGTTTTGTGCATATATGGATCCCACACTGTCAAAAAGTAACTTTCTAGACTTTGTCCTTTCTAAAAAATTCCTAGCTTATTAAAGTAACGTAAGCAATGCTACACATTCCTAAGTGAGTACTTCAATAGTTAAAATACTTGGGTACCGTCTGCTTCCAGTCTAGTCTGTTCGGTTCCTCCCACTCACCCTTTCACCCATGAAATTGCGGGACTTTGTTTTAAAAACAGGCAAGTGCATCTCCTTAACGAAATGACAGAAAGACTTAACAAGGCAAAGTGGTCCATTTTCCCTACAAATTAAGCCTCATTTTCTGGGATGATTAAGTTTAGATGAACACTCCGTGAACAAAAAGAATCCCAACTCTAATTAACCAAAACCTTTATCCAGATGTAGACATCTGGCATAGAAAACTCTAGTTTCTACTGTTGCCGTATGACAAAGTTTTAACTGTTCAAAGAGAAATCTCAGAATACTAATATGAACAGATAATTTCAAGCAGCACTAACAGTTCTGTCTGTGATTTGCATGATACTGATTTTGAAACAACAGGATGGATCCTCCTTGAAACGGGTATTCCACTAATAGAAATGGTCTTCCTTGAAGAGTTACAGTCTAAAATAATCCAAATTAAAACGTTCATGTTCCATTTTCATTACTAGCAGTGTCTCTATAGGGCCAATGCTTCAAAAGGCTGAGTGGAGGGGAATCAACTCTTGACTGCCGAAGAGAATGGATCCTTAGTGGTGTTCTGCTATGCATCCCAAATAGAAATTATGTTATATAAACTGGATTATAATAGATTATTTTGAAAAGAGTGAGAAGAACTTGTCATGTAAATAAGCAGCTGATCCTTTAGAGCTTACTGTAATGATACAGTGGCTTCATTGCAAATATGACAAGGCATTATCTATGTTCATGTATTCCAGAAAAATGTTTCTAACCCATTTTCCTGTTTTTAAGTACTTCTTTCAAAGATTTACAGCCTATTCATAAGGCCAAGAAGGCAGGAAAGAGAGAGAAGAAAAGATTCCCTGAACAAAATAGAACAGAATAAACTGCAAGCAAAGACAAAGACAGGTATTCCGAGCTGCCACCTCAATGCCAATATTTGGGTTTTCTCTATGTTAAACCTCTGATGTTTCCAGAGGTTGGCAGTTATCATTTTATCTTTCAAACTGAGACTACACATGCAACAGAAACTTTGCATTTGAAGTGGTGTAAATCAATAAGCTGGATTGAAGTTTCCTTTACAAGACAGACCTTCCCACATCAGGTTAGTGTAGGTATCCCATAACAGATATCAATTTTTCTGCATATTACATCTAATTGAATTAGCACCTAAACCTGCCCTCTCCACTAGAGCAGCGAAGGATTTTGGTTTATTCCTAGATCCTAAAGGTATTTCACATTTCTCCCTTGAGTTCCCCCTATAGAATTCAGAAGTAACAGTTTTGCCATAGGTTATCTTATTTTGGATAACTTCAGCCATAATAACTTGGTGAACCCAGATGTAGCATTTGCAGCAAGTTAACTTCATTGATCACATCTACTATTTCCAGTTCTTTCTGTTTCGAAGGCATTACGGTATCTGTCCATATTTTGATGGAGTTTCAATTTGAACATTCACCAGGTAAGCTGGAAATAAGAACTGTGTGCACGGTTTAGATACTGAAAATCTACAATTTCAAACACTAAACAAGTACCTTCAGTTGACATAAGTTTGACAACTCATCACGCTTCTTACTCGTAGCTTTACTATCATTCACAGGTTACATGAGAAGATTATTTGTCTATTATTCTCTTTTTTTGGGTCAGCTTTCTTCTTCATATGGATGATTTTGCAAGTCCTTTTCCAGGTGCTACGTACAATTCATGTTCACTCCAGCTCTTTTCACTAAAGAGTTCAGGTATCGCTTATTTAGACTTATTTGTCCATCAGCTTCAACTGTCATTGCCGTTAAAGATGCTGACACAGGGCAAGAATCATAACACATCAGTATTAAACTACTAAGGATTATTAGGAATCCAACCTATGGAACATATGAAATTGTATTTCAATTTGATCTGTTTGAGTTTAATCATTGCTCTTGCCACTCAAATTTGCAGACTCTTCTGTTGCCAGTTTCTCCATGCTTTCTGACATCCTTAAAATGGATTTAAGTTTCCTTTCCAGTGGTGAGTAGTATTATCTACCAGCTAGTTCTTAACAGTGATTTTTTTAAAAAATGCAACATAAGTTGCTCCACTGCTTTCTCTACCCAATTTCTTATCATAACTTGCTTATATTACTATTTTTTCACTAGGTAACAGATAACACACTTGGAAATAGTGCTACTCAAAGTATGAAGCAGTTGAGAATTACTCTTCTAGTTATTATTGCTGATTGTTCCTGCATAATGCTTTAAAATTGAAGTTTTCATGTATATTAAACTATGAGTTTTATCATGACTGTGAAAAGTTGTGCTAAAAGCCTGCTGTTACTGACAACAGCTTTCACCAGAATATTAGTGAGCCCTTAAGAAATTCTTGGTCCGAGGACACCTTAAATAATAAGGATCAAGACTGTGAAATTGATTTAAAACAGAAAAGCGCAGATCTCATATACGTGCAAGTGTTTTTACCACTGAACCGACACATTGCATTATTTTAAAGGAATGAACTTTAAATGTTGCTGTTTCTATGCCCCCCAAAAACTAGAGGTCCCTGTAGTCCACAGGGATAACAGAAGTCACAGATAAAGTCAGATAATCACATGCACAGTGCAAGAGATTTTTGTAGACAGAGCAAGGTGACCAAAAAAAGAAAAAAAGCTGGATGCAAGCAACCAAACTGCTGAAGTAGAAATCAAACCATCGTACTACGGGACCTACAGAAAGAAGCCACAGGAACAGTTTGCTTCTGTGAACTCCCTTCTGAATTCAGTTTCAATAGCTCTTCAGCTACAAAAAGATTTTATTGAAAGCAAGTGGGATTAGTGGGATGATTTTATGCGATGAAAGCCAGACAAAGCTGGTTTCCTCCTCTACTGCTGACAATTAGTCCACATCACAAGACTAGTTACTACTCAACAAGACACCTAGCAGTAAAAACATTCCTCATTGTGACCATCCAGATGTTCAATCTCTTGTTACCCTGGACACCTGCCACCTCTTTCAGATGGCACAATCGATGCTTCAGAGATATACAGGAGGAAAAAAAAGTTATTATTCAGAGTCAGCTTAAAAGACTCCCAGTAGCACAGGCAAAAGCAAATTTTGCCGTCACATGAATGAGAGGCTGCTTTTCATCCTGCAGGGAAGGCAGGCTTAAAAAAGCGCAGAATTCTGACAGACCTGGAAGGAGAACCCTGTAAAGCCAGATACAGTGATCCTACTGATGCCAAATAGAGAGAAACAGCGCTTTTGCAGAAGACGAAGAGCAATTCTCATTTCCAGAGCAGCAGCCACCTGCCCATCACTTCAGCTGACCCTTCCAAGCACCAAGACCAGCCCAGCTTCGCAGGGCTCACACCAACAGGGCTTTCAAGTCTTCGTCATTTTGCTCTCTCCTGGCAATATCCTGTGGGCAACAATCTACCTTCCTTCTCTGAATAGGATTTTTATTAGGGTTACACCAAGTAATCACAAAAGTACAAATCTCTTGGGGTCTAACAACATTCTGAGAAAATAATGTGGGGTTTGTAGAGGAAGAAATAACCCGTGTCTCTTGGCTTCCCAAGTGTATATAACCTTCTTGCAAGGAAGGCTGACGTTATTGTGCTACTGAAAACTGGAGCTTCTGATAGAATTGTTTACTATTCTTAGCATCTTCCTGAGCAGGAGTTCTCTAAATATTTGCTAAAGCTGCCAATTTCTCACCATCAACTGTCAGAAATTTGCTGTCCCAGCAGCAGTGTTCTGTTCACCCAGCTGTTACCTTCCTGCATGCTCTCCATCTAGTTATGATGTCCTGCAAAAATGCCAAGATCTGTGGAATGATGGGAAAAAAAACCCCAATGTGGAGACAGCCTGTGAATAGCTGAGGCTAATATGCAGCAATGAGGAACTTCTTGAATCTTTGAGGCTAATTTGAGTTTTCTCCTAAAGGAAAGCCAGATACAGAATGATTTTAATGCCTTCCTGGCTTTGTCAAAGTAGTAAGTTTTTGCAGATCTAACCTTCCAGAAGAGCACAGAATAAATTGCCACATTTGAAGTTCTCCCCTTATAACCGAAATACCACCTGCAGCACTGGGTTGTTCTTCCAGCCTAGCTCTGACTAGCTCTTTCATAGCAACCACAATTGTATCAAGAACTGTTTGACCCAAGTCAGACAACAGTAACGATCCATTTCTTTATCTTCATGTGACAGACTCACAATTTGTTGCTTTATTGACTGTCTTCCCTTATATACGCTAAAAGGGCTGCTAAAATTGTCTTCAGGTTTTAACAGACTGGCGAAACTTCAAATACTGAAGCATCAAGCCAAATCATTCTCCATTTCTGCAAGTGCCCTAATTTGCAACTTGCTAGGATCTCTTGAAATGAAGTATTTCAAATCAGAAGATGTACCTTTGTTTTGGCACTGCTTATAACAGTTTGCTTAGTAGATTGTTACAGACTTTCCCAAAAGCATGTAACATAACTAGTCTTTATCCATTGTGTAAATTACATGTCAAATTTAATGCTAACATAGCAAATGAGTATTTTAAGGACAACATGCTTTTATTCTTGAAAGAACTATGTTAAGAACTTAATTGCATTTGCTCAGACCAACCAGTTGCAGCGGCAATAGTACTGTTTTTCTTATGGTTATGGACTTCGAAGCCCTGTGTGATTCTGAACTTAGCCCACAGCAGATGGAGAAGAGGTAGCAACCTCATCAGAAAGCCCCTAAACTGTGAGTTTAATTATGACACAATTTCAGATGTG
This sequence comes from Rhinoptilus africanus, assembly GCA_013400135.1. Taxonomy (NCBI): domain Eukaryota; kingdom Metazoa; phylum Chordata; class Aves; order Charadriiformes; family Glareolidae; genus Rhinoptilus; species Rhinoptilus africanus. Next base: position 49,373 of record VXBO01012415.1, read on the forward strand.
GCCTGCAAAAAAGGCAAACCTAGCCTAAATCATCAGATGTAGAATACCAGCCTATCTCCAGTTTAAGTGCCCAAATAGTTAATTTAAGGCAGCAGCAGAAGAATTGCTCCTTTTTTCCAGGACACAGAAAGAGGAAGAACTCAGCAACTAGGATTGTCATGATGCTGGAGACTTCATATTGGGCNTAAAATTCCATGTTTGAGAGTCTTCAGCTCAATACTGTTGGTACTCACATAAGAGAGGAGTTTAGCTGAAATGCTGCTTGCAACTGCTTGGACATCTTACTTTGTAACAATGCAAAATGCATCACCTCTCCTGAAGTCAGAAAATTTGAATTCTGCAATGGAATTCAAAACCAGCTCAACCAAGATGTATGTGGGACATTACATTAGTTCAAGCCACCCTGAAAAGTTGCAGCAGCACTGGCTTGACCACCTCACAAACATCTATTTGAATTAAAAGTTGGTGTCCCCCTGCCTTCTGTAAAAAAACCTTTCTCCTTTAAGTGAGAAGAATGCGCTGGTCATGCTTTATGAGAAGGAAATCAATACATTTTGCATTTGGGTGTAAAATGTATTTGCTGCCCAATCTTGCAAAAATTGTAGGGGCAACTGTAGGACTGCACAGAAGAAAACTTTGTGCAATGAGGGAATTGTAAACAGCAGCCACGTTTTCCTTCCCTCCAAGTATCAACAGAGACCTTCTGGTGTGCCTGTGGGATTAGACAGGTGTTTTGAAGATTCCACTCTCAGATTGAGGGATCTACATGACCTACATACGATCTAAATCCCATCTTAGATATTCATAACCTCTTTTGGACCTCGATCCAGAGCTGGGTCTTTATACTTCAATAAGCAATTGGAAAAACTATTAATTACATAAATATATGCAAGCTGCTAAGGGTGAACGTTTCAGAATATCCTCACAGTAACTGAGTTAACACAGACATAGGATACAAAATGAAATGTGAAACAGATTTAGGAAAACACTTAATCCCCAGAAGCAAAAAACCAAATAAATTAATGAACTTTTACATATGGCTCATTTCTCATATAGATGTTTTCTTGCTGGCAAGGTAATGAGCTGCCATTTGTCAAAAATAAGAAATTATTTTAGAATGGCGTATAAAGTACAATGGGTATGAACTCACGCAGGCAGACTTAAAGCATGAAACTGTTGCTTGGACATAAGAGAGACACCACAAAATACGCACACCCCAAACCTTACGCTTTTGGGTTTCATGATAACTCAGAATGTCTGCTCAAATATATCCACCTGTCCACTGTTTTGCTGTCTACCTTGGTGTTTTTCTATACAAGCAGCAAATCCCAATCAGTCTGGGTTTGGAACACAAATGCATGAGATTAGTGACTGCAGGAGCAAACAGAATCAGTTTAAATCCTGTAAGACAAGTGAATGATATTACTTCACAAGTATGAAATCTGAGATCTCTTTGCCTTAATTTAAAAAACCTGTACCTAATAATCACATTAAAGCCTGTTTGGCATGCCAGACAGCTTTTACTTCCTCTGTTATTTTTACAATTTGAACGTCCTTTGTAGTTACTGAAATTAATTTATGCCTTTCAGCAAATATTTTTTTTTAACTCTTTATCTATAAGAGTAGGTATTGTCAAGTACAATATACTTCTATAATTTCACATGTAAATGCCTTTTCTCAATTTCTGAATTCAGCAAAAGATGACAATCATTATAAATCTTCATAAGGCTTAGCATTTGTCAAATCAAACAATATAATTTTTGCAGAAATAGGAGTCTTGAAACGCCATTCCATTCACTATTTTACTACGTTCTAGGGTGTTCACAGGGCTTAGGAAATTCAAGCACAAGTTTTTTATTTTGTTTTAAAAGGTCAATTATTTCCTTAAGTATTGGAGGACAGGAATGAGAACTAACCCTGGAGCAACAAATTCAGCAAGGAAAATGGGTCAAAGAACAGATGTTTAGAGGATGACAGAGAGCAGTGGTACAGGTAACCAGGTCAGCAGGCAGGAACCCTGATTAGAGTTAACTGAACTCCATTTCCCCTTCATAATCAAAATACTTGAAAATCTAATTTATAACACCAGCCAATTGCAATAAAAGTGACTTAAAAAGCTGTAGAAGCTTTCAGTTGTGAAAGCAATAAGACTTCATTATACTAAGCCAGTTGAAAATCATCTTTATGGGAAAAGATCGCTAAATTCCCGATATGCACATATTAAAATGACAATTAGCAATTTAAATAATTAAACATACTGATAAAATGAGCACAACTTAACCTCCTCTATTTTGGCTTGATTATTCATTGGCTGTTAAAAGATGTCTTCCTGAAGAGAGACAAGATAAACATATCCTATATTTAACATGACAAAAGTTAAAGGAATAAGCCTTCTTACAGTATGTCTGCACCACGGTTGGAAGCTTAACCTAGCTCTGAGCTGAAAAGCAGAGGAATATGTTGCAAAGATATTTATGCTGATATCACATGAGGCAGCAGAAATATGCGCTCAGGGGCACTACAGCACGGAGAAAGCTGTTTATTGCTGGATTTTGGCTGACATTTTCCCATTGGCCTGCATATCACTCACATTATGTGGATGTACCTGTTTGGACGGCAAACCTGGTAGATGTAACCATACAATAGGCCTTATAGTAATCCATATTTGTGCAGGATTTTGGGAAATAGCACAATTGACAAACTCAAATGTATACAACCCCCCAATTTGAATATTAGTAGAAAATTAAAAAACATGTGTAAGAACACTTTGTTAGGAGCTACTGAATTTAAGAACCGTCAAGCTAAGGTATATGCAGTGATTACTAACCAACTACGGTGACTATCTGGCTTTAATTTTACATTTTTAAAATGAGTTCACACATGCTTCCAATTGTAGGGATGGTTTTGTTTCCTCCCCCTTTCCTCCCAGATAGCTTGCACTTGCTAGTCTAATCACAGACCATATGAAGAGAAGGACCTAACCTCAGGCAGAATCACTACATTGATGTTGTTTCTCCCAGATGTTTGTCTAACCTGTTCTTAAAGGCTTGCAAACGTGGAGACTTCACAGCAGCGTATTCCGTTGCTTTATCATCTGCATTGTAATTCTTTGCCCCTCAATGTCTAACTCTGCAGCCTGTGATAAAATCTGGGGTAATTACTTTTTGTCCTATAAAAGCGATGCATTCCTCTTTACAGCTCTCCTTTTATGTAGTTGAATACTTACATCCTCAGTTCTTATTTTCGTTCAGTTCAGCAACATGAATTCCTTCACAATCTTTCCTTGTCGGTAACACTTTAGAGACCTATTATTCCCTTTATTCTCATCTGGACTTTTTATATTGAATTGCGTGTTTGAGTGCAGTACTGAAAACCAGGCACAAACTCAGGACGCAGATGCAGGTTTACCACCCCCGTTTGTATATTCTCAGGAAGATGCTTGCCTTTTTCATAACAACTCACTATTTGTTGACTTTTATCTACCTCATTATCTCCACGTTCCTTCTGCTTTTTAAGCTGTTCGGCATCTTTTATTTGTGAACACGATCACCATCTTGCTGTGTGTCCTTGCATGTACTGTCTTTTTAATGTCACTCTATTTTTTGCATCTCATTTTTCTACTTTGTCCTGACCTTTCTGAATTCTACTAATCTTCCAATATACTTTCAGTTCCTGTTGGCTTTGTACGATTTCCACTTGCTCACCAGGTTCTGGGGTATCAAAGTCACGTTCTAGCAAAATCAAGGAAGAATTTTTCCAAGTTGAACAAATCTCTCTGGAGACAAACTTTTTGGGCCTTCTTTATATGTGAAAAAGCAGTATTAAAGCTCCAAGCATTAAAAACTTGGCTTCATACTGTTTGAAACCCCATTAACATAATGCCAGGAGGAAAATTCAGAAATATATTTTAAAAACCTCCAAAACAAATAAACTCACAAAACTAAGTTAAAACAGCACCATGAAGCTGAAAAGTTCACAAAAGCCAAGAACGCTCTCCTCAAGTCACTTCACTCTGCTTAAAAGCTGCCAGTGGAAATGAATATAGTTTGATGTAGGAATATAAAAAGAAGGAAGATGTTTAAGACAAGTTAAAATGGAATTTTTTGGCGATGGTTTGAGGGAGTGGATTTCGTTGATGCTCTGCTGGTATATATGAATTGTTAAGCTTATTCTTTAAAAAGTATTGAAATATTTTTCTAAGCTTTTTTTTTTGGCTGAGGAAGAAGGCTTTGAGACAGAAGCAACAATAGAGAGATCGTTTTTGACTGGATGATTTTGAACTGTTTTTATCAACACCTATTTAACTAATCTACTATTAAAAAGGGCTTGAATGCTTAAAGTCACATGGAAACAAGCACACCGTACCTTGTCAGTCTTTTCTATGACAGTTTTCTAGCCATGAAAGGAAAATCAAGCCTTACTGCTCTTGGTACTTTATGGGAGAAGAAGCAAGCAGAAAGTGGTCTCAAGTTTTTAAGAAATATTTGCTATGTCACAGAAAATGTCAGAAAAAAAATACTCAAATTTGCCCTTCAATGTTTTTGTTCTTTAATATCTAGTGCATTTGCCAGATAACTATCTCTGGCTTGACTAAAGTTAAAGCAAGGGGTTCCCAAACTGCTACACGAGCTATTTCAAAACAGCACCTCATACACCAAAACTTATCCTCCTGCATCCCTCCCAGTGGAAAAAGGGAACAGTTGTTTGGACAGCAAACCCTGCCTGCACACGCAAACGCCTCTTCTTCTGCACACAAAGCTGAACAAAACCACAAGTTTTTCCTGCAGGTTTAGCGTAACATTTCTTATTCAACTATGCTGATGCCCAAGTAAAATAAGAATTCTTGCTGTAAATTTAGATGCTATTCTATGTCACCTTCAACAAATATAAAGGATCAGCTATACTTATTGTTCAATAGCTGAACAGATATATCTGAAGTAGTTCTCAGTTTCAACATTCCCGATACTGATGCAATAACAGTTTTGAGATTCAGAGAACTTTCCAGGAAGCTTTAGTTTAAGTATTTCCTTTTAAAGCCTAATCACTGTAACTCTGTGCATGCAATGATAAAAGCAGCAGAAACTCTAATAAGCCGCCTGTGTCGGGAACGATGCCCTAGCATTATCAGCAGTGGGAAATTTTTAGAGAAGCAAAAACTCGCGTGGAGAACACATATTAAACACATACTTGGAGGTCATTGAAAGTAAAAACAATTACACTCAGACCTTTCTCTACACATAAACATCCCTGAAAATTCCTTTTATCATACAAGAAAGTGACAGCTCTTAGAACATACACCTTTCTTTCATTTCTCTGTCCAATTCCAGCCTCCAAGAGCACGTTGCTCAGGACTTCTTGCTAAAGGAAGAAGCAAGCTTCATTTTTTTCCTTCTAGTACTGGATGTACGCAAGTATGGTGGCCAAATATATTACGCAAAGGATTATTTTAAAGAATGTTTTTACACCTGCTTCAAGGAATAAAGCAGAAAATGTATGCAAAAGGCAGTGTTAAGATAGTGTTAGTTTTGTGATGGGTATATGTGGAAGCATTCTACATGTTTGTATTATCAGTAACAAGCAAATTAATCATTTTTTCCAAAAGATCTTTCCCATGCATGCTGCATACTACCAAGCCATGTGAAATATTTTTGCTATTGATACCTGCTCACTAAAATGTAGCCTTTTTTTAATAAAGTCCCTCCACTTCAGTAGTATGACAAACAGCACTAAACAGAATAAAGAAGGGCAGTTTTGTTTGCTCAGCAGGTTAGTAACTTCTTGTTTACATCCACTTATTTGCAAATAATGTGTTGTTCTAAAATGGTAAGAATGCAAGTGGTTTACTTTCTAGTATATGTGAGTAGCAGAACTGTATCGATGCATTAAATCTTTAAAACTATCTTTTTGTGATTATAACAACAGGGGAAAAAAGACATTTAAGTACGCAAATTACTCAGAAGACTATAATGGGTCACATTTCACTTTAGTCAGAGGTTTTGTTTCTCATTATTTAAGATAAATCCTGAAATATAATAAATAAAGACCATCTAATCTCAAAATGTACATCAACAGATTTAAACATTATTCTCATTAACCCCTCCAGAGCCTATAAAATAGGGTCAGATGAAAAGGCTTTCAAATGGTCCTCAGCAGACACTACATCATGTTCCAGTGATCTATTGCCTGAAAAGGAAAAGTCTTTTACAGCCTAGCCCCTAAGGGTTTTAAGATCATAACACTTAAAAACCGTAAGTACAAGCCTTCTTTGATATCTGGTACAATACTATAAAATATGAATTAACAAGGATATTAATCATTTTACACAGTATCATTATTAACCACGCTATAATCCAGAAACGGGGACTGAAACAGTATCATATGTGTAACTCGTTTTAAAGTTTGCAAAGATATTTCGGTTTAATTAATGGAAACCACCTGTCTAAACACCATTAGCTCATCTACATTTTTTAAAGACTGGCTTGAAACAGAAATGTAATCTTTAACCAAGTCACACAAACACTCACTTAGCAGTGAAAGGAGGTTGCTACAAAACTCGGAGTGCATTGTTTTTCTGTTATTAGGTTACAGTAGCTCAAGTCTGCAAGCACCAGAATCCCCCATCCAGCTGGATCAGTTACAGCTGTTAATTGCGGAGGGAGAGAGTGGCTGACATCTGCTTCTTGCATAGTTAGTTAATGGTTCACTTCCAGGTCCTAAAAGGATTGTAGCCTCTCTCAAAAGACAATGTCGGCCTCCATATACGTCTGCCTTCTACACTGCCTGTCTTGTTCTGGTTTGTCACTCTCTACACAATGCAAATCTGAGTGAACTCACATCTGCCACTGATCGACCCAATTCGTGAGCAATCTTTTCCCATCGACCTGGGGTCCCCCCTGGGAACTTAACCATACTTCTTGTCAGCTGGCCGAGGTCCTCCTCTGTCCATTCGGGTGCCTGTAAAACATTTGTAAAACATTCATTACATTGGGATATCGGACATATTTTTGTGAGGTAATATAGTGAAAAAAAAAAAAATCTTCAAATTAATTAATCAAATCATGTAAAACAAAAATTTAATAATTTTGAGTATCTGGGTACCATCTCCCTGTGCTGTTGATGAAAATGCATAAAAACAACAGAGCAATGGTAAGATATTAAAAATCCTTAATACTCAAAAAATGCATTTTGTGTATTATACACACTAACACATTTAATCTCCTTCAACATTTATACCATATACATAACACTATAAAATGCAGTAAAGATAAAAAGCAGCAATATTTAAAGATTAAACCACAGTTTAAGATGCAAAATTTTAGACGTTTATTTAATTGCACATATAAGGGTTTTTTTTCAGCAAAGACAAAGAAAATATCCTCATTTTCAGTTTTTTTAACAATTTTTAAAAAGTCTCTAAATAAAACAGTCATTTTGTCTTTTTGTTACTGTAATCATCCTATGTTTTAGCATTCTGGGATGATTCAGGAATGAAATCTGTTGATTCTAATATTCCATTAAGACTATTAAAGAGCGCCCCTCCCACCCACAAAATGCTGTTATGCCACAAAACCAAACCGGATGCTTCTACCACCCAATAACCAAAAGCTATAAAAAATGTTTTGCCCTAGCTACATAAGACAATCTGTTAAAAATAACTGTCTTCATAACGGCCAAATAAAAGTGAACAAAGCAAGGAGCACACAATTAGAGCTGTTTAAGGCATGAAATCTTGCTTGCCTTGAAAGGCAAGACGCAGTAACCGCCTTCGACAATTGCAGCATCTTTGGCAACGACTGCAGAGCCAAATCTTTGTTGCCATTTTACTTATTTTTAAGGAATTCTTTATGACGTACCTCTTCTAATCACCATTTCCGATAATGAACGGGCACGTATCAAGCAGTTTGCATTACAGAGCCATCAGCAGAGAACAACAGTCAGAGGTGAGTGACCCCAGGGACCATCTCCACAACCACAGCAAAGCTTCTCCCTGACACTAATCCTGGCTGTCATTCTCCCACTGTGCTCTAACCACGCTGACATCCGCCTGCCGCACCGCCAGCTTCACGGGGCCCTGCCTGACTTTTTACTGTCTCCCCCAATCAATGGTTCAAGCGTGCTCTTTTCACCATGTCCAAATGGCAGCTTCACTCATAATCAAAGTGCAGTGCTCCTGTTAAAGGGCTTCCCGAAAGGCTCTACCATTTGCATTCATTTGCAAAGCAAACTACTTTTATTCACTTTGTTCTGCTATCAAGAGTGTTCCCTGAAGCAGATAAATTGGCATAAATACAACCTGCCACTTAAAAGACAGTAAATAATAGCCAATAGTAGCAAGGATTTCATCAATCGTCCTGGTTTGGATCCATGTAGTCCTTTATTCAATGCTGAAAGCCTCAGACATTCATATTCGGATAGTTTTTTAATACAAGTATAAAGTGAATTATCTGTGATGACTCAAATGCAAGACGCTTAAATAACGTGTGTGTACGTGAGAGATCTCACACGTATATTACACGCATTATCATACAATTACACTCTGGCCTACAGAAGAAATGATAAATACATAGAAAAATCTCTACATTGCACAATAACCTTACTAGTTTTATTGTATTAAACAAGTTAATCCACTCCATACATCTATTTACTATATTATACTCTACAGATATATTTTATACTGAAATATCTCAGAAAATTTTAGAAGGAAAGATTTGGGGTACTTGATATTCTACTTATAAAAATTTTCATCACTGTAATTTAAATAATGAATTCTAAGATTTTCGGTTAAAACCCTTTTGTTCAAAAACTAGTCAAATTTCATACTTCAAAATTAGCCTTAATATGCAGTGTACTGTGATTTTCTATTTAATTTGTATTAAACCTTTGTGGGGGTTTTTTTGCTGTTTGGGGGGGTGTTGGTATTGTTTCGTGGGGGTTTTTTGGGTTTTGTTTTGGGCTTTTTTTGGTTTTTTTTTTGTTAAAGTGAATTCACAGCTATTCTCTCTTACCATACCCAAAGCATATCTAAGCAATTACACATGGAAATCAAGATGATCTTTTCAGTTACATACACTCATCATAAGCTTTCTGGTTAAGTTTTATTTTCAGACTTTTTCAGTAAGCTTTGCTTTTTCTATGTGCTCAAAACTTTACTAACCTTTTGTAAATACTACAGAAGTCCTAAGTAAGAGACGAAACTATCATCATTCTGTAGATCTGTAGCTAATTATATAGTTAATTCACAGCCCAAGAATTAATTAGCTATATTAAAATATCAACTTGTTAATCTTATTTCAAGCTGACAGTAATTTTAGAACGTGAAGATCTAAAACACTTACAAATTTGGAAAATCTTTGAAAAAGCTTTTAGAAAATCCACTCTCAACCGCTAAAGCTGTAAAGAGCTTTTGTGAATTTGCAATTCCTCAGCAACAGTTAATTGTGTCTTTAGATGCAACAGCGCCTACTGTGATCCAACTACTACAAGCAGCTATGAGGGTGGTCATGGTGTGAATGTATTCTCCCTGTTCTAATCTGTAGCCAACTGTAACTGTGAGAGTCAAATGAATGCATAAACATACTGCTTTGTCACCTAAAACCATGTGTGTCCAATATTACTGAAACACAGGGCCAAAAATTCATCTCTACAGTAAAGCAATGGAAGACGCCACATGGTGAGGGGACAGCTGTTTTTACTACACAAGCATTCAGATTTTGCATCAAAAAAGCCCCGTTCTGGGATTAACTCCCCATACTGAATACAAAATCAAAAGTACAGACTTATGGTCTAAGTCTCTAAGTCTTTAAAATGAAAATAAACTATAAGTGTCAATATGAAAAATTCATAGCATTCCCATAAATAATAATCCTTTAACCTGGTTTATCATATATAGCTGGCAATATTGAAGAATTAGTTCATCCAAACCACTACGCACCTTCTATAGAAAAGAAATATTAATGTGGTTTATTGCTTATCATTTCTCTTACATGTGTATCTGCACTTAGCAATTTTATACCACCTCTTTCAGCATGACAGAGATTTATGCTATTTTTTATTTATGCTATTTTTTAAAAATATGAGCAACTCTATTTTCAATTACATTAAAAGCAAATTTTTAAACAACAAAGCACTTATTTTCAATAAAACAGTCTTACTTGTTTAGACCTGTTAACGTTAATAAGTATAAAACTATATACCCTTTTATTGACAAAATTGGGAAGTGGCTAAGTATTCAGCAAGTTTGCTGACGACACAAAGCTGGGAGGGGTGGCTGACACCCCGGAAGGCTGTGCCGCCATCCAGCGAGACCTGGACAGGCTGGAGAGCTGGGCGGAGAGGAACCTCATGAAATTCAATAAGGGCAAGTGTAGGGTGCTGCACCTGGGGAGGAATAACCCCCTGCACCAATACAGGTTGGGAGCTGACCTGCTGGAGAGCAGCTCTGAGGAAAGGGACCTGGGAGTCCTGGTGGACAACAGGATGGCCATGAGCCAGCAATGTGCCCTTGTGGCCAAGAAGGCCAATGGCATCCTGGGGGGCATCAAGAAGAGTGTGGCCAGCAGGTCGAGGGAGGTCATCCTCCCCCTCTACTCTGCCTTGGTGAGGCCCCACCTGGAGTATTGTGTCCAGTTCTGGGCTCCCCAGCTCAAGAGGGACAAGGAATTGCTGGAGAGGGTGCAGCATAGGGCTACTAAGATGATTAAGGGGCTGGAGCACGTCTCTTATGAAGATAGATTAAGGGAATTAGGTCTCTTTAGCCTGGAAAAGAGGCGTCTGAGGGGGGACCTAATTAACACTTATAAATACTTGAAGGGTGGGTGTCAGGAGGATGGGGCCAGGCTCTTTTCAGTGGTGCCCAGTGATAGGACAAGGGGTAATGGGCACAAACTTGAGCATAGGAAGTTCCACCTAAACATGAGGAGGAACTTCTTTACCTTGAGAGTGGCAGAGCACTGGAACAAGCTGCCCAGGGAGGTGGTGGAGTCTCCGTCTCTGGAGACATTCAAAACCCGCCTGGACGCGTTCCTGTGTAACCTGCTCTAAGGTGGCCCTGCTCTGGCAGGGGGTTGGACTAGATGATCTACTAAGGTCCCTTCCAACCCTAGGATTCTATGATTCTATGATTCTATTTGAGAGCTTAAAAAGAAAGTTTAAAAGTTATTTATATTGACTTGACAATATGAGATAATTGGATTTTTTCAGACTAAATTTTAGCTTTAGACCATTTCTTCCTATCATCAATATACTGTAGATTCAATTAAAATCGCTGTTGTATGGAAGTTTGGATAATGTTTTTAATCTGGCTAAGACTCTGTGCTATGCTTCCTCTAATTTTGTTGATTTGCTGATTTGAGCATGTCTAGTCCACGATCTTGCAAATAAACTGTGAGGCAGCATCTATTTAGAAATACCTGTGCAAACGTTTGTAGAACAAGGGTCCTAGTAAAAATCCCAGAGAGTTTTGCAATTCAGGATACATTTCACTTACGAGAAGGTAGTGTTTCTATCCAGTAACTGTAAAACCAGAATGTAAAAGTATTCCTATTTAATTTCTTGTCCATAATGTCTTATTTTTCTTACATTATTCTTCCATATTCTTACAATTTCTTGCTTAACCTACAGGAAGTCTGAAGTCAGTCTTGTTTTATCAAGTCTAATACACATCTGGCATTGTCATCCGGCTGTGGCTGAACACTAAAGATCTGCTACAGTTCTGAAGATCTCTTCTGAAGCTCTAAAGATCTGCTAAAGGGTATTAGGGATCTGAATTCAGATCCAAAGCCACAACATACTCATGTAACCCTTTGCTCCTTCAAATCCCATTTCCACCAGTACAATTTTTATTAATTGAGCCAACAAAACTGTAAGGGCAGCTACAGTGCTTCAGACCAATCGTCAAGGTAGGCCAGCAAGGTCACCATTTGTGCTCAGGGAGTGCAGGTGCAGAAAACTTTACCACATGCTTTGTGATAATAAGGACTATATTTTATCATTCATCCTTTCCAGTCCCACTCTGCTTTGAAAAAACAGGGGCCATATGCAGATACTAAGAGGAAGGCAAGCATATAGGTTACCTGTATTTCCCCTAGTATTCTAACTCCAATTATTTTCAGCTCAAGGAGTTTCTCTAGGCTGATATATTAGTAATTTATTTAGTAAATTACTATTTAGTAATCCACTAACAAATCTCTCTTTCAATGTTTTGTCCAGTCTTCCCTGAAACTACATAAACTTTCTAAGTTTGCAACATCATCTTCCTGAGGAGTTATACAAGGAATCACCTTATTTTGGAACCTGCCTCCTGCTGGCTTTGCTAACACCTAGCTCTTGGTTTTGAGGGACGAACCATCAAATAGTTTACATCTACATGTCACTTACAACTTTGTTCAAAATACACCTCTATAGTATTCTGCTGTAAATTGTCTCTTCCTGGCTAAAGAGTCCTAGTCTAGTCTCTTCACCCGGTTTCTCAAGTAAAAACCATTTTATGCATAATACTGTCTATGGTGCCCTTTTCTAAACTACCTGCAATTCCATTATAACCAACATCTTTGAAATGAGGTATCAAACTGCACGCAGCAGGATTAATTATAAGTTTATACAGTGGCATAAGGATTCTTCTGTTTTGCTCTCTATTCCTTTCTTAACAATTTCTAACATTTGCACTGGTTTTTTGAATGATCCTGAGCTGACGTTTTCAATGAAGCTAGCACTGATAACTCCTAAGATCTCACTCCTCATGCATCATGGCCAGCTCAGAGCTCAGCATCTTGTGCGTGAAGGTAGGACAGTCGTGCACTATATCAACATTTCCATCACTTCATATATACATACTGGGAAGTTTTTCTACTATTTTTTTTGCCCAAGCAGTCCAACTCATAAGATCATTCCGCAGTTCTTCAGTGTTTGTTCTCACCTTCGTTAGTCCAAATAATACTGTCACTGATAAACTCTCTCACCTTACAGCTCACCTTTTTACCACATTATCATGTACTACATGAATACACTGAGCAGCACAATTCCTATCAGAAACCCAGACAAACTCCACTGCTACCCTTGCTCTACTCAAAGAGCTATTTATTTCTACCTTCAATTTCCCATCTATTAACGAATTATTTACCTGGGAAAATATCCTTCCTCTTATCGTGCGACTGCTTTCTTTCCTTAAAAACCTACAAGCCCTGTTAAACCATTCTGAAAATCAAGCAGACTTTATCAATCAGATCACCTTCTCCCTGCATATTCGCTAATCCTTCAAAGACATCCAGAAGGTTTAAGGCAGGACTTCCCTTTATAGAAGCAATGTTCAGGACTCCATGCAGGTCATATTAACCTGGTGCTTATTAATTCTATTTTTTATTTCAGTTTGTGATAGTTTTCCCTAAAGATATGCCAGATTTACAAGCCTGTAAAGGTCCCTGGATTCCACTGACAACTTAATAAATAAATAGAACGGCACCCAAGAAAATAAACAGTTAATTGAATTATTTAATCCTTTTTTTTGAACTCTTCATTGCTTATCCTCTTGTCCCAGTAACTTAAATAACTGAATCTTAAACAATATATTACATACATCTAAAAGAACATTAGAGATTAATTTTAGAATTTTTCAAAGCAACTACATGTAACTATGAAGATACAACTAATTATCTTCGCTTACATCACAAGCTTGTCAAGATAATAACCTAACTATAGTCATTTTTGTTTATACTATTCCTCACACAGGAATGCCTTCAGCATTAAAAGCATTAAAATATTAAACAATATACATAATGCAAGTAGACAACAGCTCTTAGAGAAGAGTGAGAACCTAAGAAGAGAAGCAGGAAGCTTCCCCTGTCTTAGTATCAGGTCTTCTACCACCTGCAGCAGGGACAGAGATTCTTTCCTTCACAGCTGCCCCCAACCCAGATTAGCCATTTCACAGGCGTGAAGTTGAACCACTTCCGTTACAAAACCAATGATGAAGTTGTCCATTCTCCTCATCCTATTTTTGTTCTTAATCAACATTTTAAATTAGCTTTTTACACACATTCAGTTTCTCATTTCTCACCATACCCTGCTGCCTTTTGATTTCTCTGTCCGATATATTTCTGCCCTGCTCTATGGCTCTATACATAGTATAAGAGGGAGAAAGTGAAAAAAAACCCCAACCAAACACTACCAGTAAGCAATGTGGTTTCTTTAATTTCTAAACACATGGTTGAAGACATCTTTTCTGCAGTAGGAGAGTCCGGAGGAAAAGATAGGACTCCTCAGGAGACGTTTTTCTAGACCTTGCCTGTTTCAGAATGGGGATTTCACAGACATTTATAATTAGTGCTGTCCTGAATAATTCTGCATCTCCCCTTGCAAATCACCACACCATACACCATTTCCAGTACTTAACAGATCCTTGTAGTTATACATGAAACTCCTTTAATGACATTTTGCAATAACAAAAATTTATGTTTCTTGTTCTCTAAGTAAGCATTACTCTAAAGATCTTCCCTTTCATCTTATCATTACTTTGTCTCTGTAAGAAGTCTTCCTGACAGAACCTGTCAAAAGCTTTATAAAATCCAAGTACACTGGAAAGCTCTAATAATAAGGCATAACTTTTCTTTAAATTCACACTGACTTTTTATTATTATTTTAAATTCAGCACATCTAATAGTATCATTCATTTCATAATTTAAAAAAATTTACCCAGCATGGAATTCATGCGAACCAGTCTGTACTTCCCAGAATACTCAATAAAGCTCAAAAACTGGTATCCTATTTCCATCTCTCATTTCAAGGCTCATTTAAGTAATTGCTAAAATATTAACAGCAGTATTAAATGGATTTAATATTATATTTCTTTTTAGGTCAACTAATGGTGAGGACCACTGTACCAAGCAATTTTTTATTTATGAACTTCATGTGAACGTTTCAATCTAAAACACTCCCTTTCCACTTGCCTTCAGTACATGATGTCAAAAACTCCCTGAACTCCTTTGTAGCAAACATTGGTGAAAAGGACTTTTAGGCAGAGCATCTTCTTGAAACTGCTTTATATTTTGATCCTACAGTACTTCAACAAAACCCTTGGCAGTGTTCCTTCACCGATTTTCTTTGAAAAAAAAAAAGCAAGTGACAATTTTTTGTTCTGGGGCTTATCTTCCTTTGGATTTGCATTTGACTTGCAAATCTTACGCTCTTTTGCACACGCCTTTCCCTTTCTGAAGGTTTCTCCCCCCCAATTAAGCAGCTATCTTCACTTTTTTGTCTGAAACAAGAATAACTTAATTCCAGTAAAATGGGTATATTTGAGATTCTTCTACTGGCTACCATATTAATTATTCACAGTTTTGACTTTGGGGTTTTTTTAATTTTCAAGCAGTATGTTAACCCATCCTAACTGCATGTCAACAGATAATTTCTAAATATAAACAAACAAACAAATCTAAGTTTACTTGGACAATTTAAGCATATTAGAAACTGAAATGCAAAAACCTCCGTAACTAAAATGTCAGTATAGCTCCTCTATGCTTTTGGGAAAACAAAACCAGTTGCCATTTATTCAGAAACGTCTACACAACTAAAATCTTTTATTTACAAGTATGTTTCACAGCTAATGCTGGTCCAAAAGGAATCATTATTCAGCTTTCTCATTCCTAAAACGTCTATCTGTATGTACCTATATATCTCTCTATATATATTGCTTACTTAACCTCAGCAGGAAGCCTGGGTGAATAATAGACTCGCCCACCGCCAATTTCGGCAGCATTACATGGTGCTGCCAGGCTATTCCTAGACTCATTATAAGCCATACCTTAAGACTAAAAAATTTGTGTTCTAGCAGACAGACAAAAAGCGGGGGAGGAGGAAGAGAAGTAAACATAAATCAAGTGAAGAACCAGCTACGTGAAGCAGTAAGACCATTTTTTAAAGTTATGACTATTTCAGAAAGTTGCAGATATTCGAAAAACAGTAGCAATCAGTCACCTGGCAGAAAAGGTGGCAAACGGTGACTTAAAAATGAAGCGCTGATGAGCTATATACTCACAATATGATTGCTATTATACTACATTCATTCCAATGTCTCTGGCTTTCACTTCTAGACACTGGCCCTTCTGTGTCTTCCTCTCAGATCAAGAGGCCCTTTAATAACAAGTATTTTCTCCGGTCACTCTCCAAGTACCCATAGATATAATTTCCAACTCTTGAGTAATTTCTACAATTTTCTTTATGTGTATTTTCTGCCTTTTCTTCATGGAAATCCCCAAATTACAAAAAGCCATTCAGAGCTGATCTTTCCTCCCCTTTCCTACTCATTATTTATTCCTACTTTGAGAATTTCTAGCACTTTCTTTGAAAGTGGTCTGATTCTTCATAAATAATCTACAGGGGGAAGCAATGCTTGTACAGTAATTTCCAGGTTTTGCAGAACAAGCACACCTCAAAAAATATCTCTACATTACTTTAATAAAAATATTTTCTTGTCAATAGAGCTGAAATTGCTCTAAAATAATGACTTGTTAAGGACTAGGCATTGATATGAATGATCATCTGGTTAAAGCTATATCATCTGGGAAAAGAGGGAGTGAGAGAGTGGCTGGGTGGGCACCTGGCAGCCAGCCACAGTAAAACCACCAAAGAATTATGAAATAACAAATTACAACATCCTGGTTTGTATCTAAGAGAAGTTTTGGGGAAGAATTGTTTGATGATCTCCTCTCAAACCTCCAGGAGTAGAAGATTACCGGCATCTACGATTGCTATTGGTTAAACCAGCACAAATATGAGATGTAAAGTAAAGTTCTGCTAGCAATATAGTTGTGTGCAAATCTACCTCCGCAAGAAATAATAATAAAAAAAATTTTGTTATCTACGGGGTATAACAAAACAAATTGGTTGGATTTCCTACACTAACCAATGATAATTTTAAGTAAAAGTTATTGACTTCTAATCAAAATTACTCCCTCAGTGATTTAACCACTTCTGAAAAATATATTCACATTTTTTCTTTTTTTGACTGGCTTATAAAAAAGGAAAATCTTCCGTGGATGTCTGCATTCTAAAGATGTTATTGTCACATAACGGCAGCAAGTATTGGTTGCATTCATTGAAATACTGAAGCCCTTTCATGATCACAAAGGTCCAAAAAGATCACAAATAAAAAAGACAATTCCATAACACACAGATAAAATGAGCGTATATGAAAAGGACAAAAACCCAAGAACAAAGTTATTCAAAGATCAAAAAAGCAAAAGATACCAAATGGAGGAAATAATGTCCACCCAGAGACACAGAGATCCAGCTGTAGAAAATAAACCAAACAAACAGGCATTTTAGGCCAGGTTTTGTTTTGTTTAATCTAGAATGGTTTTCTGATCCTATTCACACCCCTACACCCAGTTACACACACATAACAGACTAACACATTATAGAAGTGGGACATGAGCACTCAGGTGTTAATTTACCGCAAGTTTAGGCTACAAGTTAGAGAATGCTTCAAATTAAGTGATTTTCAGCATGCTAAAAGGACTTGGAGGGAGTTGGCTTCAGAGGGGATGAGAAAATCTTCATCCATTCCAATATGGAGCTTGTTCCATAGCTCTAGTATTACCATAAAAATATGTTAGCTAGTTATTCGCAATGCATCAACTCAAATATCATTTTCTTTAAAAATAAAAAAACCCCTAAGAAGTAGTAAAGCATCTGCCTCTAGCAATACATACCTGAAAAAGGCCGCTGCTCTACAATCAATGTTTTCGTACTTCAGGTTCTACCAGGCTTTGATTCTCGAATAAATACAAAGCTTTCTTTAACCCATAGCTGTTAAAATGACCAAATGTATGCAGGAATGTTTTAAATCCCTACCTATATTACCATAAAGCAACCTGAATATTCTTCCTAAGAAGCAGATAGTTTTCAAAACCATGAAAAATAATTCAAATGACAACATATTTTTACGGCTTTTGAAATGAAATTGTTCTGTCATATTTACACAAAGATCAGCTAATTTTGTCTTTTTCTGTTCGTCATTACAGAAAACCATGAGGGGAAAAAAGGTTACTTCTTGCTGTGTGCTCAAAATCAAATCTGCTTTTCCATCATGCAAGCCAGAGGAAAAATGTCACAATTAAATGGTTCATAAATATAACGCTAAAATTACTATTTAAGTCAATGTAATTGAACAGAAATTAAAATGTAGTTTTTAATTGCATATTACAACTTAAACGGTAGCACTTAGCAGAAAGTGTTAACTCATTTATTTTTTAATTGTTAGCTGCTTCAAGGCAATTGTTTTAATGCAGAAAAAAGCAAGAAGCTCTTCAGTAAATTTGATTGTAGGACACTCAGGCATGCAGATCAAATAAACTATAGGTTGAACAGGTAATTAGGCTTGGCCTGTGATACATTAATGTGGAGACAAATTCCCAAAGAAGAGGAATAGATGGTTTCTGTTTAATTCTCTCTCAAAACACCACTCTAGTTGGATTTTTTAATGCAGTTTAAAAAGTATTTCCATTTGATAGAGAACATGAAATTCCAAGTCTTCAGGAGTATATAGATCAATCAGTTCTTCAGGAAAAGAATTTTGTAACTTTCATGAACTTCAATCAATAAGCACATAGGGTAGTAAGTCCTCAACAGACTGCAAGTGGCAACTTTTTTCATAGTTACTTGATACATTAAAAATCTTTGGCCGTGCTGTTAAATTCGATAGAGAAGATGAGCCCAAAGCCATGCAGATAGATTAAACCTTATGATTAGTATTTATTAGTAAGGAGTATTTTTCCTTGCAAGGTTATTTGTCTCATGAAATACTAAACAGACTAAGCAAGTGTCAAATATTTGGGCTGTTGGCATTGGGCTGTTACGCAGATGTCTTTGTGCTCTTCTTTAATCCACTTCAGTATAATGAGTTATGTTATGGGTATTTTTCAAACATTCACATATGGTATTAAAAAACATTCAATACACCAAACATCCTCAGTCTCATAGATTGTGTCATAATGAACAAGGTATTATGGCACTGATAATCCTGTTGATTGACTGCTCTGCGGTGCTGTCCTCTTCTGTCCTTCGTCCAGCTTCTGTCTTATGTCCTGGCAGATGTCTTTCTTGTCTTTCTCAAAACCTTGGTCTACTACTGGCAACCTGTTTCTCCTATTTTCATTCATGTTAAAGAGCTTATCCAAAACCAGTTTTTCTTTTGCTATCCTTCTCCTTCATAATATAGTTTCAACTGTTTCCATCAGAATTATTTCAACACCACAATTAATGTCTAAATAACATTCTTCCTTCCACATCAAATGCAACTAAATTATTTCACTGGCAGTGCTACCTTGCTTTGCCAGTAATCAGTTATTCCCTAAAACAGCCTGGGTATTCTGATTTCTTAATTTTTAACTCAAGTACAGGAGGTAAGTTGCATCCCAACGTACCGCACAATTACAGAGCAATTATCTCCAACAGTAATATTCAAATGTTTATTTTATACTACGTATGCCTCATCAACTTGGGTCTATCAGTATGCTAAAACCCAAAGGAAAAATTCAGCACCCTTCTTCAAATGGACAAGATGTCCCAAGATGATAAAATCCTGCTAACCAAAACTTAGCCATTTGGTTTTGATATACAAGTGCTCTTTGGTAGAGAACAAAAATAGAGAATGGTATCTAGGCTACAACCTAACAGATATTTTGACGTGGCTCAAGGCAGACGTGAATTTTGACCAAGAAGTTGGGGGGAACAAAGAAAAGAAAAAAAAAAATCTACTATCTCACCAGAAT
Organism: Rhinoptilus africanus; assembly: GCA_013400135.1. NCBI lineage: Eukaryota > Metazoa > Chordata > Aves > Charadriiformes > Glareolidae > Rhinoptilus > Rhinoptilus africanus. The sequence continues at coordinate 69,136 of VXBO01012415.1, forward strand.
ATGCCTGCAAGAATCAGAAACAATATGCATTTAGGACCCTAAAGGACCCTGGAAAATGTTATGAACATGGCCCATACTAAAGTAAATTATCAGTTCTGTTTTCCAACAGTCCAAGTTGTCATGTAATAACATTGGGGAGGGGGGGAGGGCAGAATATGAGAAGTTAATCATCGTGAAATAGCGTATGTATAATTGAAAATAAGGGCAACACTACTTAAACTGCTCAACATATAAACATGGAATCTGCCTGTCAAATTCCCAAATACAACCACAAAGTCTGCACTAATTAAAAATCAAAAGTTAGCTTTCACTTTTCTCATACACACCGCTTTTCCTTCCCATAATTTGTGGCCATTTGAAAATGTACAATTAATGTCAGTCTCATTCCTCCCGTGCTCACTTTCTTGTTACTGGGCAAGTCTTCCAAACAAGGACTATAAAGAAAAAGCCCAAGGCAGCAAAATACTGCTGATTCTGGAAGATATCCAGTTGAGATCAGCATAGTTAAAAAAAACAAAACCTAAACACACACACACACACACACTAGAAGTTACTAACTTAACTACCTAGATTCTTTGCTGACATTATTCTTTATAGAGCTGTTCCAATCCATATTTCCAATGTGAATTACAAGTATCATCTAGTAAATAATAAACATTGAAGTATTACATTTTCTGTGTTCGTGTGTGTGTTTTGAAAAAATAACAAATACAGGCACCCAGTTTCTCATGATTATAAAGAGAACACCACCAGGAGAGCTTTGGATGGTCAGAATGCTAATGTTCCCTAAAGAAGTCTGTGTAAAAAATCTAATGCTATACAACACATCAAACCTGCTACTTTTGCAAATAAATGCATGCTGTACATACACGTTTACTTTGTGAAAGTCTGAAGGCTGCAGCAAAACACAGATTTTCCACAGTACTCAATTGCAAATGATGCGAGAACTTCCACTGCTTCACAATTTGCATCTTAAGGATAGTCACTGTATTTAAGAAATTCTGCCTTTTGGAAATTATGGCAAGTGCCATCACCGATATGACAAATCTCAGCTGTAATGTACCGTTTCTCATATTGTGCCATCATTAAGAGTGCTCTCCTCTTCTGCAGGTCTGGGTAAGTAAATATATTATCCAGTAGCATTTTATAAAGAATGGTTCAGACCAAATTTGCATCCCAATTCAAAGTGTACTTAACTTCAAATATGGACACAACTCCTATTCATTTAAATGGAATGCAATTGCACGCTCAAGTGTGTTGAACTGAGGGGTTTGAAGACTAAAAGGGTGATCATTTCAAGACTGTATCCTGCCTGTCAAAAACTATACAGAAAATAGCTAATAACTAGATTGAGATTCTCTGAAAATTCCTAAGTGGCAAAACGCTTATGTCAGTAGTACTAAATCATTCCTTGGCAAGGCAGGGTTACATATTTATCTTTACTGGGAAAACAAAAACCAAACAGCTCTCACATTGCTCAGTTTCCTTTCAGTTGCTGGAGTTTACCCTAGATTATAGTTTCTGGGCAATTTCTATAAATAAATTTGACCAAACCCCACTATAATCATGGCCTCAGGAAGAAACGAAAAGCAGCAGCATTGTGCATTGTGAAAGAAGATAAGATGCTGAATCTAACCAGATTTTAAGTGGTTTGTCTGCAAAATACAATATAGAAACAACAACATTTATTTACATTTATAAATTAAAACTAGATTTATTTGACCCTAACTTCATTCTCCAATTTAAAGATAGCTAATCTCATACCAAGAAAAGTAACTACTTTGCAACGGTCTGCACTTTTCAAATTCATGTTAAAAAGCCAAAAAGAGCAGCAGGGAATTGCACTACAGAAGCTGGTACCACAGACTGAAATTCTTTCTGATCCCTAAGTTGTGGATCCTGTGAAAATCCCATTTCAGGGATATTTATTATTCTTGCTTCTCATTTATTGGCAAAATTCTGAGGATGCACTGTCAATGCTGGACTGCTTTCTCTCCCTTCTGTTGGATGGGCAGGAGCAAGTGGGGCAAGGCTACAGCAATTCATCAGCTTTCGCACCTTACTCCATCCCTGACACGTGCAACTACAGTCTCTTCCTTCTACTTCTCTACTCTTCCTTTCATAGTTGAGACTTTGTTTTGGGAGGTGACAGGGAGGGAAAACTGCCAAGAAAAAGGATTTCCACCATGCCCTGGCACCAACTGAGCTAAATCGGAGCAGTCCCATCAGATGTTTTTCTACATCTCTCCCAAGCTGTGACAAAACCAGTGCAATGAAGACTAATATTTACAAACGCAGTGCACAGCTTCTTGCAGATTTATGTAAAATGAGTATCAGCTTCAGGACAGAAGAGACACTCCCAATGAAGAGAGTCCGATTTTCAACTGTTGACTGGCAAAGACTGAATTCCTGTTTCTCCTCACGGGTTTCTCTTATGTCAACTCCCATGTCTTTCTGTGATAGACAACCATCATGTTAATCTCAGAAATGGAACAGGACTTAAGACCTGAGGTAAACTGAGAAGCCCAACCTGAGTTATAGAAGTTAATATAACATAAACCATATAGCCCTAGTTTAGACCCAGTCAGGTGTCTAAACAGAGGTTACAGAGTTGCCGGTGTAGAAAGAGAGATGTATTTTTAAAATCCTGTGTGTTTGTCCACACGTATTAACACTTCGTACAATTATCTTGAGCTCTTGGGTAGTTTTCAACTGACAGACTCAAAAAACTGAGGGCTAAATATGGAAAACACACATGTAAAACTAGTCAGACTGAATTATAGCAACAAATCACATCAATCACTTCTTCTGGACGACAGGTTTAGTTGAAAAACTACTGAAAGCTAGAATTTGACACCACTGCATCTAGAGCATGGTGTTGAAATCAGTGTATTACTCTTCTTGTCTGCACAAGACAAGAACCTATGCTACTATATTTAATTAGACAGGAAGTTTAAAAACTCAATCAAGATCAGGAAATATCAGGCAAATGTCAACTGTATGGCCTTAATTCAATACATATGCAGGGCTGATTTTTTTTTAAACTAGTGTATAACTGTTTATATAACATATTGTTACTATCCTTGGGAAATGTCCTTAGAGAAACATATATTTTGGCTGTTTGTTTCCTTTGCAATTTAGAGTGAATTCTGGTTGTGCTGTGAAACATGCCGTTTCCAAAAAACTTCTTCCCTGGCTGTCATATCAAATCATTTCTCTATATCATTTAGGTGCTTTTTAATATTCTCCTTAAAGGCTCAGAGTATGACTTTCCTGCTTGTACAGATTACAACACCTCTCCACCCAAACTAGTTCTAGCCAGTCTGAGCAAGGCGTATTTGAGAGCAGAATATTATTGAATTACATATTCTATAAACACACCATTACTTCCTATAAATACAAGAATAAATAAAGAAATAGAGTTTCCTATGCTTTGTTAACCTATCCAACCTAACTAACTAATAGATTGAAGAGAGAAAGGCAGAAAAGGAAATACATAAATTCCACATTACATAGCAGTTGTTCAGTTAGTGTTTATTCACAGTCTTTATATATTCCTGACCTATTTCAGGCAAAACTCCATAACTCTTGGTTCAATGCTTACTACTTCTGGCATTTGTCCCAGTCATAGCAACTATGTTCTCTGAATCTACCGCTAGGAGAATTTATTTTCTTCACTTTGTCTTTACAAATATAATTTGTTCTTTGAATGTATATCTACCATAACACTGAAAACCCCAACTTGAGATGCTAGTTTGAGAATATAAGATCATCATCCTATAATTTTATTCTTTCTTAAGAAAAGCTGAGGATTAAAAGCATCGCATATTTAATACAGGAGATGAAATTAGATTTCTGACCCTAAGCAGAGATATCTTATTCTAGATTTAAATATGTGGGTCATTCTCTCCAAGGAAAACTCAATAATTAAAAATATTTTTTTAAAAGTCACATTTATTCTCTCCTTAAAGCTACTCAAGTCCAACGTAAAGTCCATAGAGACTTAAATATTTAAGACAGAAGCCTGAAAAGAAGGTTAATCTCTGCATTTAAGGCAAGATGACTTAAAGAGTACAGAAATCTATTGTTTCTAAACAAAATAAAAAATACACCAATTGGTTAGAAATATGCTAAATACACTAATTTGCTAGAAACAGACTGCTGTGGTTCAAGTCTCATAAAGAACCATAAGATTAGCCATAAAAGCAACAAAAACATTGGTTGTTAAGTTTGATGCTTGAAAAATTAAGTTTTTCTAGTTTTCTTTTGTTCATTAGGCTGACTGACTTGGTGGCTAGCAAAGAGGAAGAGAAAGAGGAACAGAATCACTAATATGCATGTATGGGACAAAAAAATCACACAAACATTTTAGAATAACCAAGGTGCCTGTCCATTGTTTTGGTAAATCAGGTCCTATTCCCTACTTCATAAACACAGTATGTAATAAACGGTTGCCTTCTCCCCACTTTCCCAACTGTTATCACCAATATTTTATCAATATCATTCTGCTGCACAGAAGAAACATGTATACATTGTTCTGTACCTGTTCACTGACCTCAGGCAGGAGCCCAAGTATATTATATAGGTAGACTTAAACACCTATCTTAAAAAGTATGCATATAGGATAAAAGTAGCTTTTTCATTAACACTAATAACTCTAATGTAAATATGGTAACCGTAGGAGTTACCTATAGGACATAAACTGTAGATTTATTTTTAAATGCAAACCCCAATATTCTACTCGGGCTGAGTTCACAACATTTGCAGTGACACAAAGCATAACAAACCAAAGCAAAACCTGAATTCTTCTGACTTAACGCTTTCAGTGCCACTGTAATATGGATTTTTGTGTGTTTTTTTAAAATGAAGTATCTTTTCAGTGACACTATTTTGCTTAAGGGTTTGGTAATAGAATACTGAGATTTCCACCTCAGGGTTACTAAATTCAATATGGCCCAGATCAATAGTGACTCGAAGTCATCACCATTTGATGAGAGTTTGGAGCTCAGGTTAAAATGTATTATGAGCTAAGACTAGCTCCTAGTGAATAGCTCCATAACTGACACTAACAGGTATGGTTGCTGGCAGTCTCAATACAGAGCCTTACATTCAATGGGCACACGGAATGATTTACTTTCTCGACCTACAGCAATCCCTCTGGGTCAGGGTCGAGGCACACTAGCAGGACACCATGAAGAAATCTCAAACTGCTAGTTGCTTACTTGTACCTGCCCCAGGAATAAAAAAGATTTAGAATACAGACACACTTTTCAGATAGCATATTTGTTTCACTGCTCAGAAAAAGAAAAATGAGTTATTTCAAAACTAGATGACCTCAGGTAGCACACTAAAACAGAATAACCCCTCCTCTTGAAGACCAATTTATTAAAACATCTGGTTTACACAGCACCTTAATCCTGCTAAGATACAAGCTGCTTGCTTAAGGAATTAACATTTTTTAAAAGCCTGGAAACTGTATTCAGGTAATCCGTCATATGACGTGTGATTAGAACAAGCACCATGTTATTTGCTACTAAAGAAAAAGCATGCTCAGATTTCAAAGCAGCACAGATGTGGGAAGATTCAAGGCAGAAGAGAGCAGGTGGCAGGCTAGATGGCAATTATGAAATGCGCAAGATTATAAAATGACTAAGATTTAATTGTCAAAACTATACTTTTTAAACTAACAAAATAATAATTTAGCATTTGTATAGCATTTTGCCTTTTAATGTTATAAAGCAGAGAGACCTCCTTTGCACTTTTAAAGTTATTTTGTATCACTGTTCCATAGCCAGCTTTCAAATAAAACCTTCATGATTAAAAAGCTCACTCAGTTATCAATATCCTATCTAGGAAACACAGTGCTTTGATGGCTCAGGCTGAGAAAAATAAAACCACAAACTGCATTTTAACAAGAAAAAGAGTTTAGTACAAGATGAGCACAGCCTAGAGCTGTTGGAAAACAGTCACTACTATATTTCCAGCATCTACCAATAAATTGTGTAAAAACAATGCTTGTGTATACTTTTGTTTCATGGTATTTTTAATAATCCTAATATAAGGTTAAAAAGTAAAGTGTAGCAAAGACAGGAGATCCACGCTATCTAAACTTCCCAAGTTCTGTGCACAAAAATAGTTTTTACTACTCCTGCTTTAGTAAAATCAAGCCAGGTGCTCCTGCAATATCAAACACACCCAAATGCCAAGAAGTGCCGCAGGATAACATGAAAAACAAAAATAATGAGAAACATGATTTTCTACCTATACATCTGGTCCAGCTGGAAGGGATCAGGCACTGCCTTTCTCCACCTTTATCTCCCCTTTACAGAGCAAGCAAATATCAAAAGGTCAAAAGTATTCACCTCTCACGGAGGTAGAACTTGGAACCCTATCTTCAGAGACAAATGAGTCAGATAATGATATGGAATGAAGACAAGATTCCAGTGGAAGAAGATGAGCAATCCGTAAACCAAAAGGAATTATAATCCTGGTCCCACTGAAGACAACGATAAATCTCCCATTGATTTCTCAAGGGCCAAGATTTTAATGCAACAACAACATTATTCACATAAACAATGAACTCTCATGAAAACAACGTGTGTTACAAATCATGTAAAATGAAATAAAAGCAAAGAATACGAGAGAAATCCCACTGGGAGAGAAATTACTTGGCAATGTTTCATCAGTAGAATGATTCCAGAAATGCTATACATATATTCTTGCACGAATATTTGCAGAAAGGACAGAACAAGATCAGATGTAAAAAAAACCCCCATCCTCTAGTAAGTTGCTGGTTTTTCTTCCAGCTCCACATAACAGTTGCCCAACAGGAAAGTAAAGGGTTAAAGGGATACAAAGTAATGCAATAGTGGCTTAACTACATATGCAGGCCACAAAATAATGCAACCTAGAAAGAAGCCCATG
>VXBO01012415.1:76147-101936 GCA_013400135.1 Rhinoptilus africanus
AGTAAATTAAGCTACTTGTCTCCTCTTAACAACCTGAAAGAAGATATAATCTAGGACTACAAATATTCAGTGACAAAACAAAAATAATTTTAGAAACAAACTTTTTTAGTACTTGCTTTAAAAAGCTTTGTCATCAGTATGAGAACGAGCTTTTAGTAATTCCTCTCAGCTTTGTTTGCAGTTCGCATGAATAGTGTAAGAAGTGCTACATGAATATACAAATTAGTGCTAGGTAGGTATATGATGTCCTATATAGAAACAAAATCCCTCAAGAGTCTCATTACTTCCTTTCCATGCTCTCAAATTCAATTGAGCTCACACTATTTTCAACAGATGGGGTTTCAGAACGGAATAGATGGTCAAAGAAAGGTAAATGGTGCAGGTAATGTGTGCTAGTTATGCGTCTGCCCCTACACGTATTCCCAAATCCAAATTTAAACATCCTGGCTGCAAAGTAAATTCAATACTTGTTTCTCTCCAAGTTTATGAAAGGTAGTAAGTAACAATAAATTATTATCACTTTACCTAAAACAGCCCAGAATGAACTGGAAAAATTACGTATTCAATTTCCCTCTTCTGGTACAAAACTCCATCTATTTAACCTTTCCTCATAAATATGACTTTCTAAATTTCTTTTTATTGCTGATTTAGTCTTCCTGTTAATTTTTCTTTCTCTCTGAAAAGTGCAATGACAAAACTATACGAAAAGGCCTAAAGGTGGATGGATCACTGCTGCGGAGATATGCAGAAAAATTACCTCAGTCTGTAATACTGAATATTATCTGAATATCTCCCAATAACTTACTTTCTTTTAATAGTCATCTCTAAGTAGAGAATAACAACATAGCGAGACAAGCCCCTTATGAACATAAACTTAGCATGTTCTCAAACTAAGGCAGAGGAATAAATTTACTACGTTATAAGCACGTTTTCAGGCAGCTATGTAACCTTATGAAAAACTGGAAACACTCCTCTTTCTACATCCCTTGGTAGATCACTGTACTTTGTCTAAGAAGGAAGCTGTTTTCTTCTCTATAGCCTATTCCTTATCTACTTCAGTACATAAACCCTATGGAAACAGTAATCAACAGTACATTAATGCTTCCACATCTTATTCAGACACCAGACAAAAGTTGGTTTTAAGCAACTATCAGTAAAAATTACTAGACCATCCAAAACCAGACTGGCACTCCATATTGCATTTTATATTATTTTCCATGTACTTTTACATTGCTGATATTTCATTTTCACCTGACAGTTAGGTCACTTAGTAGGGTGACAGTGACATATATTATTTTCCTCCTTAAAAAGGACCAAGTCTGCTCTTCAGTAAGGACAATACTTTAAATGAATTCTGGGGTGAGGACTAGCCTACAAAGTCTTCTGAATTTGAGATTAAAACTTCACCTCCCCATTAGAGATGGTAATTCTCATTTCCAAGCAATTTTCATTAGCTTTTACTTTCCAGATCATCTTCAATAAATACTGAAGCAAATTTTTCGTTTTATTCCAAAGCTATCCACAAATCATGAATGATCTTAATTATAGCCTCTTTGCCCAGTTCCTCTTGACCAATTTCTTTACATCAACATTTGATTTTCCCTACTATTCAGCTGCAATATCCAACAGCTTAACTTTTGTCAAGTTGCACTTGACTTGATGTCCTGACTTATCAAATATATTGAAAAGATCAGCAAAAACTTACGTCTTTCTAGGCTACTTTTGGAAGCCCAGGATACTGGCCTCTGAAACCACCAATTTTAAATCCATCAAACCCTTAGCAGAGACACAAATAACCTTTTTTTTAACAAATACAGAATTACAGTTATGGTCAATAATTAGTAATATTTATTTTATGAAGAAAATGGTCATTTTATTTTTCTGCAGTGCCAAAGCCACACTCTTGCTCTACAAATAACATGTAGGGCTCTTGTGTAAGCTTAATGAAACAATGGTGAGACAGATAGTTCTGAGAGCCACTACCTTCTCTATGTTGGCAAATCTACTGTACAGAGCTATTTAGTCTACAACAACGTCACTTCCTAGATTAGTATCTGTCAGAAAAATACCCAGATTCCTGCTGCAGATGGAACAACAAAAATCTTAATTTTTCTTTTATACAGCTCTGATGCATCCAAGTTCATAACCTTAGACTTTCAAATTCACTCTTCCCAGGAGCGCAACTGGACTCTTCCAAATTGGAAGAAACATTAATGAACAGCTTAGAGGACTGTAGCCCATGAGCCATTAAATCAACTTTCAAAAAACCAAAAAAAACCCCAAACCCCAAAATGAAAGGAACCTAAGCATTCAAATATCATCATGTATTAAAAAAACAAAATAAAAAATCAGAGGGACTCCCCCAAACTACAACTAAACATAATCTAAATTTTTATCAAACTGGACACTCTGCATGGTACAGCACTTACACAGATAGTATATCTGTAAATTGCCTGCTTGTCCCTAAAATGTTAACCCCATTTGTAAGAGAATATAATTGAAAAATTAAACTCATGAATCAAAGTGATGAAATACAATACTGAATCTCTAGGTGTAAGCACAGAAAAATAAGTTACTTGACATTTAATAACTGTTCTTTGATATATTTTAGTTTCTGTGACTCCTGTTTATGAAAGAATGTACCTACACCTTAGCAGTTCTCTTAGCAGTGACTCTGAAGACACAACTTCTATATACTCCGTGTAGGAGGTACAAAATTATAGATGGAATAGGACCAGTCTTATTCGATTCCTTCATTTTCATGGAAATCCAAAGAAAGACTCAATTTCCATCAGAGGGGAAGGTGATCTGGGGGACCTAGATAGTCAAGAACGCAACCAACCCAAGCTACTGTAAGCAAACATACATCTTTTCTCCTTTGATCATCTGCCCACACAGCCTGATAAACAAAGATGGTTGACAGAGATTAAACTAACAGGAATCCAATACACAGGCACTTCTTGTGTTAAGGTAAACAAAGCAATGACTGTAAATATGCTCTTAAGTCCCAGGCAACTCATCTATAGAATTAAGGACCTGAGTTCTTACTTTCTCCAAGTGCATGAAAATATGCTCCAGTGTTTAAGAATTCAGAAGCTAAGAAGAAGGCAAAAGCTAAGCATATTTGCAGAACAGATTTGTTACAGAAATATCAAAGTAAATATAAAGCAGATGTACTAAATAATACAGAAAGATAAAAGTAACAGCAAGATAAAATTGGCAACTGGGAAGTCATGAAGCTTAGGAATCCAATAGTAGTAGATGATTGAACTGGTTATGCAATATTCAAATTATTTAGTAAAACTTTTAGGTTTGGCTAAAAATAGGAGGGAGTATTTTTCATAGGCTTGAAAATAACTAGAGGAGCAAGCAAAACTGCAGCAGAGAGAAATCAAACAAAGGACAGCAGGAACTTTTTTCACTATTGTGATGCTGAAGTCAATGTGTTGTCCTAACTCCACTCTAAACACACCACTCTGCTAATTTCAGTCTTCCAGGCCAGGGGGATTTTCAAGTCAGGAGACCACAACTGATAACATTTCTTCTGTCAGCTGTGTATGTCAGTTCTGAGATGAAAACTATACCTTTTCAAGCCAGTACGTTTTAATAAAATTCATCAGAAGATAATTACACTAACTAGCACTAAGAACCCTTATCTTCAAGTAGCAAGAACCTTAACAAGACGTCTAAGTCAAATTGTTAGGACTTTTCCATAAGTCAGATGAAATGCACAAAGTACATAAGCAGTTCCATAATCAAAACATAGTAAACCCGTATATTAAGAAGCAAACGTTTCTTCTTTCTTTTTCCTTTGCTTTCTTATTTTTTAAATAGAGAAAAATCTATTCTTGCAAGCAAAATGTTATTAACTGCAATTAAGAGAAAGAACCAAGCCTCATATAACTTGACAGCGTTATGTTCTACTAATTTCTAGTGAACAAGAATAGTATCTATATTAGAAACTATAGAGTTTTCATACATTTTAATCAACGACATCCTGTTATAACAATATTTCCAGTATAATTACACAAATTACATTGAACATTGATATAATCTTTTCCATTGTGTCTCTGCCTGGCAATTAATACTTCTCAAGACTTCAACGGTATATTAATATAGTGGTGGTATACATACATTATTCCTTTTCTTAAGAAGCAAGAAAATGAATCAACATTTAAAATATATAACAGCATGAAAGATTTTGAACTTACCTTCTTTTTTGGTGTTCTATTCCTGCCTCCCAACCAATCATCCATCTGCTCCTCAATCTCTTCAATTGAAGCTCCATGATCATATGATGGAATATATGCACTGGACTCCAGAACAGTGTATACAGGGAATTCTGATTTTGGTTTCTTGACTTTAGGCTTCTTCTCTTCTATACAAAAGTAAAAAAGAAGAAAAAGTAATGCTACTAATACTGTAGAAAAGTATAATTCAGAAGCAGGCTTGGCTCCTCAAGTCTCAAGGCTATATTAAAATTTCCACTTAGGAAGGGGGTTCAGCTTCTTTGTTAAAAACATAATTCAGAGTTTCGCAAAATATTTTTATTTTTATGAAAAGTAAATAGCAATGCACACACTTATCCCCCCTTCTATCTTAACTATGCCTTAAAAGGGCCAAATGAGAAGCCCCTCAAAATCATTGTTAGCTCTTGTCACTACTGCACCACTTGGCAATTAAGATTAGTACAGGCAAAAGCAAGGGGTGCTGCTAAAAGATTTCAAAAGTCCAGCTGGCTTCAAAGAAACTGGCAAAAGTAGAAAGTTGAGTTTTCGACAATTTTGTATTGCTTTACGGTCAGCTGTGCTGAGTAACAGCTTCCAAGTCAATAGATAGCTTCTCTGTTCGCAGATTTCTGTAACTACAAACAGCTCTGTTCTAGCACTCACGCATTTAGGAAGATTGAAATGTCGGACCTCACTTCTCAAACTGATCACTGTTTTCTGCTCTCTCTGTCCTATAAACGGTATTGAATGGGAGCAGCAAACTTAGGGGACAGGAAAGAGGGACAATAACAACCTAAACCCCAGCAACTGAAAACATACCCACTATATAAGGTGATCTCAAAAGAAAGAATTAAGATTGATTGAAAACTGCCAGAACTTTAGGAAAGACAAGAGGATGAGGATCAGAAAAAGAAGCTTGAACACTCCAAAAGCATCCAGAAACTTCAGGTATGCCAAGTGGGACTCCTTTTTTCTTTTCCCTCCTCAGTTTTAAAAATATCCTGTATTCACAATAATGGGATGCTCCTAAGGATGCTACTAAACTGAAGGAGCTGATCTAACGGCTGGCTGCAGCCAGAAGAGGAAACTTCTACTCTGCCTCCACCTTTCCACTCTCCACTGTGTGCTGATGTGCGCATCTCTCCTCCATTTGTGCTTCCACAGTCATCCAACCACTTAGCAAACTAATTCAATTCACTAATCTAGTAGAAAACTACTCTTTTACACTCAATCAAAAAGAAAGAATCCAAGCTGTTTAGAGGTGGTGGGCAAGGAAAAGGAGAACTATACTTCTCAGCAGCCGTGGGACTTTGGATCAGCTTATCTGACTCTGCAACCACGCCCAAAATAATACTTTTCTGAGCACCTGAGAAGAAATATCTGTTTTTCATGGAAACCTTCTTAAAACAAAAAATCCTAAAGAGACAGAAAGACTGTTCCCTACCGACTCTGAAGCTGAACTCCTTTTCTTAACAGCATATGTGCAGGAAAAGAACAGGGAAAAGAGTCCACAGACTTGACAAACTCCTAGGAACCGAATAATTAAGAAAACAATAAATGGAGAGAGAACTGCTTCATGGCTTTTTTCAGAAGTCTAAAAAGAACAGGAAATTCATACAGATCCTGAAAGTTGAAAGTTTAAAAGATCATTACTCATTCTGTTAAATGTATGTTGTTCAAAGGCCTCTTTTTGTGAAAAGTCTCTAATTTTGCTAGTAATTGTCAAATTAATCTCAATAATGAAACACTAAGTAAAAACTTGTATTTGGATCTTTTTTAACATCCTTCTGTAGGTATGCATAGTAAATATAATTAAATGACATTTACTCCCCAAAAAACCCTAAAAGAAAGCCCAAAAGTGTTAACCAGCATTTCTGTCATTGTTCAGATGTTTTTCAAGACAGTACTGTTGCAAAATTCTTTTTTTCCATTTCAAAAGGTAACTTTTATAACCAAATAACATATATTAACCATTATTGCATTTTGCTCCAAAGTTGCCACATGTAATAGCTTCTGGAGTCGGAGTTAAGATTTGCAAGGATAAGTAACAATGGCTTCACCAGCTCTTTACTGGAAACACACATACCAGCAAAAAGATTCTAGGAAGTTACCTTAAATGATAATTTCCACTACCGTATTTCAAAGCTGCAAAATAATCAAGCACACTGCATGTGTTCACTTGGAACTATTTAACAGTTGAGACAGACCGAGACAGCTGGATTTACTCGTATCTTGCACCCCATCAGCTACTGTTTGCTGACTTTCCCTCTCAAAACATGCAAATAGTTAAAGCCTGAATGCATCTAACATTTAAAAATGAAAACCCTAGCCTACAAATAGGTCATCTAGGCTTTTTCTGCAGTTTTAGAACTAATTCTGTAACCTTATTTCCAGAAGGCACTCCACCCCACTTTAAAATGAGGTATCAAAGACAGCACCTAGGCTTTCTTCAGCAGTTAGGGGAAGTTAGAGGAAGACCTAATATAGACACCCTGCTGTTTGCCGACTGTCAAAGGAACAAGAAATCCCACCTAGAGAAGATGGTTGCACAACCTCAAACAACCACTCAACCAGAATTAAAAACTCTGTCTCTACTGTCTCCCATGAATATACAAAAAGATGAAGAGTTCAGCATATCCCTTACATACCCCAATAGCTGTCATATTGAATTTGAAAAAAATAAATAGATAGTAAGTCACAGCACCTTCGCCATAGGGCTCCCAAAAACCCACTGAGAACAGTTTCACCTCATAATTTTCAAAAACCACTTTTTAGAATAGGAAAGCACATGAAAGTTGTTTAAGGGTAACATCACAAAGGATTTTAGATAGGGGAAGTACAGAAGTTATGTTCAGAGGTAGTGATATACACTTGAGATCTCCTTTTCTTTCCATATTGTTCATTTACGTACGTATCTATGAAAGTCTCCCAAAGCATTTACAATATTAAAATTTGTTTAAAACGTGACAGAAAAATTCACTTGTATATACAGCAACATAGTCAGATAGAAAACAACAGACTCAAAAGTCTGGGGAAAAAATAGTACTGAGGTCTTGACAGTATACTGAAAAAAATGGATCAAACTATATTTAATATTAATACAAACATGGGGAAAATACTCATATGTTTAAAAAAATACACATTTCTGTACTCATAATAAAGCCAATGGGATTATATGAATAATCCCATCACGAGTTAGAGACAGATATACACATCTGCTGTACTGAGACCTACAAGCTAGTTTACTTTTGAGCAAATGGACTAAAAACATGCTCAGTGATTAATATATCCTCAACTACAAAAAACATCTCACAAGGTGTAGTTTGATGTCTTTCACCTTTTTCTCTGAGTATCTACCCTTCCCAAAACTTCCCATTCCATCAAAATACTTCATCCCTATAAATATAAAGGGGTTAGAAATAAACCTCCAAGATTTGAGAGCTAATTTGTCTTTCAAACAACATGTCTGTTGACAAACAAAAATAAAATTAAACACACATGCCTTTTTCAAATGAACTTCATGACACTGTATACTAGTGGAATATTTTCCTTAAAATCTGAACCAAGTTTTGTAAGGAGAGGCATCAGATAGCCTAGTTGAAACAAATGGAAAAAGCCCACAAGCTTGCAAGTTCAAAATCCTTTCAGCAGGCCTGCCAAAACAATCAGTGAAATGGATGATGCTTAGTTTGCCATAATTAGGCTTCAGAGGTAACAATTAAGTGATCAGAACATTCACACCCACGCCGACCAAAAAAAGCATGCATTATATGAATTAATTTTCTCTGAACCTGCCTGTCAGCAAATCATTACTGAGCGGGCATGTGAACACTGCATTTTGGCAGGGATTAACACCAAACACAATTATCCAAGATATTTGTCAATTATTTGGAAGTAAACGTAAAGTCACCTTCACTATACATAGATCTGGTCAAAACGGTCTTCAGTGAAAAGGAAAGTAGAAGAAGCAGGAACACAGACTAGCTGGTAGTCTGGGACCAATCCTATCAAAAGCAGTTTTGAAAATTATACGATCAAGGACCTTATGCTGTATCCGCGCTTACAAGGGACTGTGTGCAAGGAACCTTTGATGTAAGAGCTTGGAGTTACGGTGCACAAGCAATCTGAAATGAGCTATCAGAGCAACGGGAACTAAGGATTTTGTAATCAGAAGATGACAAATGTTAGAATGCTGGACAAAAACTCAGGGTCCAATACTTACAACTACACTGGAAAAACAGATAGAATACAGAAAATCCATAGAAATTAAGGGCTAAAGAAACGCTTTATATAAAGAAAACCTGCGGGCAAATAAAACTTCTTTTTAAACACAGAAAAGCGCTCATAATGAACAACTGACAACTAAAGCTAGAGAAATCCATACTGAAGTTAAGATATAACTATATAACAGTAAAATTTATTGTCTGAACAAACCATGAAGAACAGAAGGTATCTCAACATTTTCTGATCAATATTGTATCTTGCATAATAAGATGCTAAAAGCTCAAGTGCATCACTGGTACAAGCAAACAAGACAAGCCATGAGAATCAGTGTTTTTCACTGATTTTTGCCTGCAAGGCCTGAAATAAACACATTATACTAAATGATCTAGTGATGTCTTCTGTCCCTATCTTTCAGGAAACAATACAAAAAGCTACCCAAGCAACATACTATATTCCAAGCTGAGTGGAAATGGAGAACAACCAAGCCAAACCAAACTTAATCAGATGTATTAAAGGTTTCACTACTGGTCTGGATTTTTTACAGCAGGCACTCAGGTAAGACATGTCTTACTATAAAACCCTATAAAGAGATATAAATACCACTATAGATATCATCATAAAGCCCCAATACAGAAAGAAGGCTAGTAATGCAGCCGTAGGGCTAGTAACTTTGTATTTCAGTTAAAGCTTGAATGATGGGAGTGAGGAAAAAAACCCCAAACCCTAAATAATATTCAACATTGTTTACATTAGAAACAAAACAGTTTCTTGCCATGGATTGTTTCAGATGCCTTGTGCATCAGGGCAAGAATTCTGGATTTACAATGCAAATATGTTTGGTAACTGGGATGCCAGCAAAGAGTTCACCTGCAACATCTAGCAGGTGCTATTTCTTTAAAAAGGCATATTTTAAAACTAAATTTAAGTCTCTATATTGAAAGTCAGAGAAGAATGGAAACAAAAGAAGAATGGAAAGTAAGAGAATTACCAAGGCTAAGTATAAAGAAATAAAAATAGATGTGTCTTCCCCCAAAACGGATGTGGTTGAAAGAAGTACTCCATGCAAGAAAAGGACCAGTACAGCTGCTAGAATTTGTCTTGATAACTACTTAAACCTTGCAATTTAAATTTAAAAAGTGGCAGAATCATCTGGCCTGACAATGTATGCCTGAGTCTTCTCAGTTTAATGATTACTCAGTTAATATATACTGTATTTTACACCCCATGATTATGTAGAACAGGGCTATCTATTGTTACAGAATCATTCCCTGATGCAGGGATTATAAGCGTGTGTGACACTACAGGAGAGGGAGAAGTTAACAGGAAGTTTATTAATTAAAGCACTTTCATTTTAAAATAAATCTTGTGTTCTGTTATCTTAATGTGAAAAGGGCATCATAAAATTTAAGACAAACCATTTTTATTTTTGAACTTAAAACACCTAGTTATCTGGAAGTGGCAAGTGTCCCCGCCCATGGCAGGGAGGGTGGAACCAGATGATCTTTAAGGTCACTTCCAACCCAAACCATTCCATTATTCCATAACCTGTAATTCCATACAAAGCCACATTTCCAAGAAGCATAACGTCTGTATTGTAAGTTGCTGTATTTTTGTACCATAAAGTTTTAAAATTGCTATATTTTACTAAGGTAGTAGTAACAGTTTTGAATGGATTAAGAAGTGATAAGAAACACTGCAAAAGTGCCAGAAAAATAAATCAAAATTGGGCATAATATTGACTTACCAAGAAAATACTTTTTCACACTCCTTACCAAATATAGCACTTTAATGACATCTCAGTACTGTCCTCTCTTTCCTACTTGGCAAATTATATTTTCCTCCTCCAGTACCCTTCTCTGGTTTTAGTTCAAGCCGCCTACAGAATACCACACAATTTCAGCAGGAAGGCAGATAGACATGGGGGTAAACTAGCAATTAGTTCATGAAAAAACAAGCACTGTAAAACAGCTACCACTAATCTGCATGAGATACATTTACTCAATTAGTCAGATGGAACTGTTATTATGAACTCGCAATCCACGGATGGTCTCTAAAATTAAGAAGAATGGGGGCAAATAAAATGCACATTTGGTGATTTACAACCTTTCTATGCCAATTGTGAAGCGACAATGCAGAACAATATAATGAAATAAGCAAATTTAACAGATGCTTTGCATGAAAGCTTCAGGAAAAAGGGAATTTTTGCCCACAGTAACATAGATGCACACTCTTGTTCTTCTCTTGGGAGTCCTATTTCTTTTTTAAAAAGTTAACTGACAGCTCTTCCTGCTGCCCAGCAACAGCACTGCTATGGCTGACCAAATGAATTCCATGACAAAATTTTAAACCCTGCTTATTCCAGGTGTTGACTCTCAATCCTTCTTGCTCCCTGCCAGCGAGCGTACCAAAGGAGAGCACAAAGCCAGACAGTGAGGCGGGTGAGGACCAGACCCTGCTCAAGCGAGTGACATGGGGTCACCTGGCAGACATGGGGGTCACACACCACGTCACACCTAGCAGCATGACAGGGGACAGGGTGGTGCTTCTGTCAGGGGTGACCCGGAGGGGGAAGAGTGCCAAACTCACACCTCTCACGTGTGGGCACTGCCACTGGAGGTAACAAAAGAAAGTGACTCTCACGTGACACCTGGCAGAGGAAAAACACTGAAAAGTTTACACATGGCCTTTCAGTGAAACACAGGAACACACACACTACAATTTTAATGACTTTACACTTCAACTTGCACTTCTGCTTTAAAAAACTAGTCCTTCTAAAACAGTAGTTCACAGATTTCAACAAAGAATTTATGCCAGCTATTTTGAACAACTGCAATACATCACTATCTGACAATTTAACAAGTTTTTAATAACCCAAGTCAAGACCGTTTTCAAGGGCACGTTTTGTGGTAGGTATCTCAAACATAATGGCAGGCCTCCTAACAAGTATTAAATCCACTACTTTGCTAGATTTGGCCTGGATCCACGATGCTTGCTGAGGTGCTGAATGTTACCCATTTTCTCAAAATAGATTCAGCTACAGATAAGTTAGGAAATACCGCTGAAACTGGACCTCTTTGCTGATTTTACAAAATTAAGCTATTTTGTAAATATAAATAATGCAGCTGTATTTTAAGTGCCTAAAGGCTTATGCATACTCAAAGCTAGTAAATTATTATAGGGCACTCAATGCACTTGTCAGAATAAAGGAACTTAAAAGCATACACTTAAGTAGAGTAAATAAAGCAAGCAAGCATGCAAATACAAACAGACAGAAAAACAACTCTAAAAATTGTCTTCAGACGAGGGTAGGTTTAATCACTAGCAAAAGCAAATAACGGAAAGAAGAAAAGGAAAAGTCACCTATAATTATTCTGAATACTTTATTAAGGGAAATGCTAATTGCTTTCTCTGGTCTTTCATAAGAGTGTGAAGACTTTAAGCCATTTATTTCAACAATAGCATTAATCCATCTCTAAAGTCTGCATTCAAGCTTTTCGAAATTCAAATTATGTTCAATTTCTATCACAAAAATCAATTCAATATGCACAAAAGAATTATTAAACATGTTATTTTAAAAAAAATTACTGAAAAAGAGAATACAAAAATGCTCAAAATGCAAGAGGTCAATTCTGAAAAATGGGTACTTGGAGATCCATACACTTGAGATTTCCCTCTCCTGTGAAGCAACATTTCTAGCAAATATCTTTTTGCCGCTACTGTATAACTATCACCTGAGCTTTAAGCTTCTACAGGAAGAAACAAGCAGCCTGCTGCAAAATTAGTCGCAAAATTAGAAGCGTATTTAAATTTAACAGCAGTACAGAAAAATATAAAGCATGTACTTTAGAAGGTTATAAAAATGTTGATTCACATACATCCTGTGTAGTAGGTACATCATATTAAATCTTTGTTTATTAAGACAGTGGTAAAAACTCACTCTGAAGTGTTTCAAGTTCAGCCTTAGCCAGGGCATCTTCTTTCGCCTTCATTTTTGTTTCTTTATATTCTACATATAATTGTCTGGCATCCTTTAAGAAAATGTTGCAATGGCATTAGCATCCTTATACAAACAAGTTATCGCAATGGCTCTGTTTTAAGTTCTCAATTAACCTCACAAAATAATTTAAGGTACATTCATCTCCTTGAGTTACAGTAATTTTCAGTATAGAAAGTATTTGTTTAGAATGTAGAATTTCTGCGTAGTAAGGGTTCAAATGTAATAGCATTGATATTATAGACTACGATGCTCATCAACAACCTGAAAAGCAAAATGGTTAGAAAAACATTTCTGATCACTACCTACAGCTTTGTATGAGGCCAGGTATCCACTTTGCTCACATCAGCAATCTGGAAGTTCAAGGAAGAAAGAAAAGGTTTTAATTAAAGAGTAGGGTGTGCAGCGACAAACAAAGGCAATTGCTAGGCAGCAGTCGTCTTAGTGTGAACTCATTACAGTAACACTAACTGTATGTTCCAAAACTCAATTTGTTCACCACCCCACTTTTTCTTTTAAACCAACTTCTACATTGCTATTAGTATTGAAAAAAAATATTAAGTTTTTTATCCAAGGATTAAATTAGATTCTAATCTGAAATCTATTTGGCAAATTTACACATAAAACTAGAAGTCTTGTCACAAACCTCACAATAAGTTGCACATTTCCAAAATTTGATTAATTAGTAATTATAGATTTGTGTTGAAGGCTTTCCAACATGAACAACCAGATTGCTGAAGTAAGAGGTATGGAGAGTTTTCTTACTCTCACTTACCAGTTTGAGAGCTTTCTATACTCATGCAAAAACAACAAATCTATAAATGAAATGCTGAAATAGAAAAAATATTATTTATCATTTCCAAGCATGCAGAACATATATTATATTAAATAAAAATTAATTATAGTATTAGATAAACCTGGTTTTAGTTCTTTATAGCCAAAAATATTTTTATTCTTGTTATTACATTAACAGTTCCACTTTTTACATATAAAGGGTGATTTATATTTTAATGTAGAATATGTTGTAAAACATCAGTAAATATTTTTATAATTTCAACTATAATCACATAAACTTGAACAAAACCTGGTCTCATTAAAAATGAAATAAGACATTTTAATAAATTTTGAAAATAAAAACTGTGCTGAGCAATCATTATTGGTGCTTTTTATGGTAGAAGTTATCCAAAACCATTGCTTCCTGAGAAAATACTATGACACAATAGTTGGTCTTTGCCTTACACTGGCCTCTACCCCTTCAAAGATACTTGACAGAGGTGGGACAACACAGGACAGAATCATGATCCAGCTCTGAGCAGAACTTTGTAATGTTTCTTTGGAGACACCTCACTAACACAAGTCAGCGCACCTGAAGAAAAAATCTGACAAATTCCCACAAGCGATCAGTAAGGTTTCATCGCCTTCCAAAATAACTCTTCTTACTCTCTATTTGTCTTTACATTTGGGTATGGGAAAGGAGAAGTTAGATTTCTCTACCAGGTTTACGTAGGAGATCATGGCACACAGAAGAAATTTTAAAGACTTTACGTAACTTTTTGCTGCTGGAACATATCAGATAAGAGCATTTCACATGGCCACAGTTTTGGTTTTCGGGATGGGGAAGAGGTTTTTTTTGATGGTTCTAATAGAATAGGGGATAAAAAATGAATGTAGGTACAGAAGGACTTCAATTAACAGACTATAGGAAGGCTTTGAGGAAACATATTCAGTTTCTATGTTATAACATAGAATGACAAAACTAGAATCGGCATTGGTTCAGTTTACCTGAAATATGAATTCCCTACCACATATGGAAGCTTTCCTTGTACTCTCCAGATTTGGACTACTTGCATCATTAAAGAACAAACCCAGCCATAAATGTAATGGCTAACTTCTATGAGTTTGAGACGTTTGGGTTGCATGGCATACACAGGAATCAGACGTACTGATACCCAAAAAGTGCTTTTGTTTAAGGCTATGATTTCAAAATGGCTACAATTAACCGGCATTTAAATTTAACCCATGTGACACTGAAAGCCAATATTTGATGCTAAATTCTGGTGTAAAATCCATTATTGCTTGTGGGATCTCCAGACAGCAGGCACTAGGGGGTAACTGTCAATCTCTCCAGCATGTCAATCACGGAACAATTGGAAATGTGGCTCAGATGAAAATGAGACACAATAGCTGAACAACAAAGAAAACTAGCCAGAAGCACGTAAATGAAATTTAGTACTATTGTTGCTTTATGGATTTAAAAATGGATTATCACCGCAAATGAAGTAATATCCAGGTAGCAAAGGCAACATTAGCCTTTTATCTTATTAATCACAGTTTACTATGGCTGATGCCATATCCACAAAAAAAGGGGAGACTGCACATTTTGAAGCACACATAAAAATGTATACATATAAAGTAAAGCAAAGGAAAAAACAACCAAACAATTTAATAAAAATGGATTTTGAAGATTTGAAAATCAGATCCTTCCCACAAAAGCATAAGAAATGGCTCTACAGGTTGTAAAGTGAAATTAAAAGACATACCTGAGTAAAGATGTTAGCCACAGACACACACTATATGGGTATTAGACCTTGTAAGTCAAAAAGGAAGGAAACACTGGAAAATGGTTTAAAATAGGAAGTTCTTTGAAGAGAACTTCTGCCTTAACATTAATAAGGACATTTCAATTTACTCCTCTCATTAGTTGTCAGCAGTATCCATCGAAACAGGAATATTCATTTTCAAGCATATTCAGGTTTGGTAGTAAGAGTATTTCAAAATAGATTTGCATTCAGATTTTTTACTTTTCTAAAGTGATACATGTAGGCAGTCATTTTGCCTCAATGTAAACGTTTTAGGGCCCTAAAAACACTGGCAATATAGATACAACCTCTTCCAATTTAATGCTCCTTCACCAAGATTCAATAGTGATTTCTCTTTTAGAGGATCTTTTCCCAAACAGCTCAAAACATGCACTACATCAGCATTTTATACCTGATGTATACTTTACCTTCAACTAATAATAAACATAAGAAAAGTAACATTTTTGTCCTTCTAGGGGTTGAAAGGCATAGAGGAAAGAGAAACACAAATACAAAGCCTGGAGCTGTTTTAACTAAAAGCTCCAGCTAACCCAATCAGAAATATTTTGTTCTCATTTGCAGGAGTTTGAGAAGTTTTCAAAAGAAGAACATCAAGGCAAATACATTGCTTTTCTTCACCATCAAAGCAGTAATATGCATGTAGTTAAGCAAAAAGAATAATGAAGAGGGCTAATATATGCTGGTATATCATACTATGATCTCAAATATACACTTTCTAAAAAGGAACAGAATGAAAAAAAGAGAGTATTAGAAACACAACATTCTACTGTTAGTATTTCTAAATTATATTTCAACTGCCATGTACAGGAAGTTCCTGCCTCTACCCTCATACTTAACCAAAAATTTCAAAAAGCGTTGCGGAAGAAAAAAAAATTGACTGTGAAACACTTCATTAACGTATTTTCAATATTTTAACCACAATTAAGAACCAAGAATATTGAGACATTCTTGTATTTCAGTTCCTTTTTGTATCAGTATTGTCTCATGTCAATAAATTTGAGATTGCCGAGACAAAGCTGCACTTGAGTTATGCAAAAGTAGAGAAATTCTTGATACTGGACTTTTAAGGGCTTTTTTCTTTGTTTGTTGTTTTTAAATCAACAGATACAGTATTTATTCAGACTACTAATTCTGGATCTAAAAACTTCAGTTCTGTGTAAGACTCAGCCACTTCAGCCTCCTCTTGAAGTTTAGGAAGGGTGATGAAGTTTTGCTGGTTTGTTTGCTTTGTGGGGTTTTTTATTTTACCCTGCAGTTAATCTTCCCTGCTTTCTGGTCTATCACAGAAAGACCAGAGATTACGAGAATTAAGACAAACATTGGAAACAACTTACTGTATTGGCCATGTGTGAACCTTCATTACAGATTCTGTGATAGAATCAGCTTCACAACTTACTTCTCTGGGTGAGGGGATGATACAACAAACAAAATTAATCCCCTTGGAATTCACAGTTAACTGGAAACTTTCTCACAAGCATACTTAAAGTTAGTATATCGAAATAGTTTTCTTTGCATTAATTCTTATTAAGCCAATCCATAGACTTAAAGTGAAATATTGGTATGAATTTCTTGAACTATTTTTTTGTCTTTTTGAGTGCAGTGTTCTTATGCAATTTATAAAAAAAAACAGAGAAAAAGGAGTCAAATTAAAATTACAGCGACATCCAATCTTCAATTTGCTATTTCTATGCAATAAAAACACCAGCCATTATACCACAGCAAAACCACTCTTTTGATGGGTTTACAAACTAGTAATATCAATGTGTTACTGTAAGAAATCTTTTTTTTCTTAAAGTTAAACATTATGATTTATATTTCTCTTCGGCATTTTTACATATTTACTCAAAGGCAAACTAGTAAATAAATAGGAATTGCATTACTTCCTCCTTTATCATCAGAAAATCGTGCTTTGACCTTGGAATAATACCAGGCATGGCTAGGCTCCTCAGCTGCGTAGAGCCTGTGGGCAGTTGAAGCGCGGTCCCCAGCCCTTGATGCACCGGGTGACCAGCAGCCCGCTGCGCTAACGCAGTATCTGCTGGGTATTTCCACATCCACAATGGTGAAACAAAGGCAGCCAGAAGGGGGAACTGAGGCTAACGCTGCAAGGCCTTTCTGGGACCCATTCACATCCCGTGGAGCCTCGTACCACAACAGAACAGTACCATGAAGTGTGAGCCACTATTCGCCTCATACACCCAACCTACTCTTGGTGCTACACTCCTTTAACTTGTGTGCCAGGATATGCAGACATACAGTAAGTTATTTGAAGGAGCAGAACAAAACTGGCTGCCACAGAGCAACAGACAATTAAAGGGAAATTTCCTTAGTGTCTTATGTTTACTTAAAACTTTCACTATGCAGGAAAACACACTTTGTCTCCAGAGCCTCAGACAGTACCCTGTTAGACGCAAATTATTTTTGCTCACTTGCATACACCCAGAATACCATCCACTCTCCTCTGACCTGCTTCTAAGCTTCTAATTGACCTCAGGGTCAAGAGCTTCATCCTTACTTTGGTTTTCCCAACAGCTGCGAAATAGCAAGAAACAGAGCAAATGGACAATCACTCGTGCCACACATCCTGCAATTGCTCGCTCCTCACAACTTGTATCAACACTGGTCCTGTACAGTAGGTTGGAACACATCAAACCCCTGTAAAACTGGGAATTAAGGAGGTATTTAACCTTACTGACTTGAATAAATCCCTTTAAAAAAATACCTCTTTTTAAAGGCATATATTATTAAATGCAATAAATTTTATTTTAATCACACAGGATGATTTTATATAAAGTCATACACGAAGACCCACACAAATGTTTGCTGACCTAATCAAATCTTGCTTAAAAGCTAACTTTGCCAAAGGAGATGCCCTGCTGGCAAAGCCTCTTGAGTTTAATGACACATTGCCAATCCGTTTAAGGCCAAAGCTGAACCATCTCTAAACAGGTGTTGAAATGTAATCATGGATTAAAAGAAAACCTGAGGAAAAAATGCCAAGAAATTAAACACCTCTGGGTCACTAGTTTGAATCCATTCCAGGCTACTAAATCAGCTACAGTAATTACCATCTGGTAGTCTACATAAAAATAAATTACTGGCCTTTTTGTTTTAATTCACATCATGCTACACAAAGGTCTTTATAAACAAAAGTTTCTATTGTAACTGAAAGCTTTGTTGATAATCTCTCTAGGTTATACCCAGTGCAACTACGTATGGAGCTTGAACTGCCGCCTTATTACTGGTGAGCCACCAGTCCTTCCACCAGTTCACTGCTAGGGTGTATGCGCTACACCTACGCTGTTGAACAGAGAAGATAACAGAAAGCTTTATTTTCTTAACAAAAATCCATTTCTGTCTGAAACAACCAAAAATGCTTTCTGCTCCATTACACTCAGGACAACAGCAGGCTAATAAAACATTTCCTAGTGCTGACTGGCATTAATGAAGTTGGTGTAAAAATAAAGACATTCATTGCCAAGCTTCACTACATCAAGGTGGAGGAAAAATAGTTGACAGGAACACTCACAAACACTCCTATCTTCAGTTTTCTAAAGGAAATATTTTGTGAAGAATAATTAATGACTTTTTAAAGAAAGATGACTTTTCTTAAGTTGTATGTCTGCACATCCGAAGAAAAAACTCTTGTCTGCTGTTTTGGGAATAATCTGCAATTTATATATAACCGTTCTTCCACAAAAGAAAAGTATACTTAACACAACCATCTATTCTGTGTTACATTGACCATTTGAACTGAAATTCTTCCCACCATATTTAGCTGGTTTGCTTCTTTGTAGGAACAATTTTCAGTTCCATTAAGGCATCTTAATTGAGTTTTGTTTCTTTCTTTTTTTTTCCACTTCCTCTTTTATTTATTTATTTTAAAAGATATAGCCTTCTTCGAGGTTATTCTCATGAAAGAGTAAACTATAAATTACTTGAGAAACAATTCGTGTTCTTGAACCTGCGTTATAAGAATTAAACTTGGTAATCGTCAATGTAATTTACACTCCACTTAATGTTTCTTTCACACCACAGATATCTGATTGATGATACATTTTATGTATTCTTTTCCCTTTACTTCTTCAAACAAGCTTAAAGTGACTGTTTTCACCCCAAATTTAGTTAAACTAAATTTGTGGCTATAAAAGCCTCCGTAGTGTCTCTCAAAATACAATTGTCAACAGCTTAAAAAAACAATCATTTTTTAGTTTCTCTCACCCTCCTCTCACCCATTTTCCTTCCAGTTTCTTGACATAAAATGCAGACTACGATAAAATGGCATAGGCCATCACAAGGGCATGCAAACAAAGCATTTTTCTTCAGTAAAGGCCCACCTTAATTATTTTAAGTGCCTCCTTCTGAAATCTGACATTTTGAAGGAGGAGGGGAAGTAGGAGAAAGTCACTCAACTGGATAAATGAGAGCCAGGCATGGGCAGAAGCTCAGCAACCTGAATCAGAGCTGGTGTAAGTAGAATATTCACATTAACTAATGGGGGGGAGAGATAGATAGATGTTAGGTTAAATGAATCAATGCAAGAAGTGGCAAAAAGTTTAAATTGACATCTCCTTGTGGTTTTTGTTTTGTTGGTTTGGTTTTGTGGGTTTGTTATTGTTTTTTATAAAGTTTCCTTTGAGGAAGAACTTGTGTATACAGCCAGGTGGTTTTGTTTCCTTAATTTGAAGAAGCAGTTCAGCTATTTCGCTCACAGGCCTTTGAATAAGTCAGTGGCAGAAACATTTAACTTATAGCATTGTTAACTCTTACCCTTTTCTGTCCCAAATGGGGTTCACTTAAGTATGGATGCATTTTTAGAAGTTAATCTACAATTGCATTAGTTGCAGATGAACGACAGACAACTTTCAAAATAACTTGTTGGCTCTTAAATGACTGAAATAATCTAGATTCAGTCAGTAAACAACTAAGATGTGTAGCAGCCATCCTTATGTCAACCACTGTAACACCTTGTTAAATAATTTGCAGGTGTAACTAGCACGCATAACACTACTCAGTATCTGTAGGAGTCTTCTCTTCCAGGTAGGTTGCCCTAGTGATTTTACTAAAAGCCCGAAACACTCTGAAATCTCTAGCCTATGTTAGTGCATTATTGAAGAGAAAAGCACTTATATTCAAAACAGCATCTCTGTACCAGGGTATAATCATGTAAGTATAGCTACTTTTTTGCTCTATGTAGGCAATTGCAGCTAAGGCAGAATTTGCTAAAACCTTAAATACAACTCAAAAAGAGCCCAGAGGTGACTCTGTTCCAGCTACTTACAACATGCAAGGTATATTTTTACTGTCAGTTCAGAAAAGATCTCCAACAGTAGGTCACTGGTACTCTTACCCTCTTCAGAAGAGATATTTCTTTAAGTAATGTTAACTAATAAGCTACAGTAATTAATTTCCGGTACCTGAAGTCCTGAATATTATTAATATTGAAGATTACTTATATTTTATTGCATTTTAACTTGTGTAATCAGCAGGTCATCTTAAACAACTACAAAACAAATCCTGGAGTTAAGCAGTAGTGTAATTTACACATGGGGCAATTTACTCTAGAACCCCATCCCTTCGCTTCACTTCCTCCTTGCTCCAAAGCCGTTCAGCTCTGAACTCCTCAACATCCTGCTTTCCCTGCCACCAAATCCCTGCTTGCTGGTCTCCAATTTTCCATAAGTTATTGGATAGCTTTTTTCCCCACTACCATTAATTTAATGGATTTAAAAATCCACAGCAAGACGTATTGTCTAGGTGTCTACAGAGAGCAAAACATCACTTCTGTCATGTCCATCTTTTCTGCCTATTCTGGCAGACATAGGAGCTGCTTTTTGAACAGAAAATCTGAATCTGTTAGACTGACTTCTTAACAGACTATCTTAAAATCATAAAAATGAGAAAACAACATCTTAGAAAGATTATAAGAAATCCTAGTTTAGAACTCTTCATGAATCTTACTATATCCTATAATATTTTGAATATTTTGAAATTAAGGAAGAGGAGAAAGCACTATAATTATGAAGAGAGTTTTAAAAATGCAGAAAGAGCAATTGCTGAAGTTAATTCTTTTCCATCTGACTCACCTCAGTGAGGGACGGACATCAAAGCTTAATTTGGACACAACAGTTGACTTAATTAAGCATCATTATTTTTGCTTTTAAAACTTGCAAAAAGAAGTTTCTTTAATAAAATAGGCACACAGCTCTGAAAGTTAATAGGAAGAGATGTTAACTTTTGCATCTCTTTGTAGGAAAGGTTAAAGACTATAAAAATGGATGCTGAAAGACCAGATTTAATTTCATTTATAACTCTTACAACCCTTTTTCTAACAGATTAGGAATTATGAATGATATGCTTTTTCCAGCTTGAAGACAGACAGAAATTGAACATTGATGCCATTTATAGTATTTATACTTCAGAATTAATACTCAATATCTGTAAACCACGGTAAAATCCACCCTGCGTTCCCAGATACACATTCATCAGCAGCGACAAGGGTACTGAAAACAAATGGGTATATTCAAGGGAAATGAAAAGAAAGAGCATGTGATACTGAAAAGTTATTCTGTTAACTGCTCTGACAATAATTACACTGAATGAATATCAGCTAAATTTTACAGTATTATATTAAAAAAACACAAGTGTGGGCAATTCTGCCACATTTATGTTCATAAATTACAACCATACCTTTGCTACTTTACCTTAGTAATTTCAGGTAACATTTTATATCATTATCCAGTAACTCAAAAAAG
This sequence comes from Rhinoptilus africanus, assembly GCA_013400135.1. NCBI lineage: Eukaryota > Metazoa > Chordata > Aves > Charadriiformes > Glareolidae > Rhinoptilus > Rhinoptilus africanus. The sequence continues at coordinate 97,950 of VXBO01012415.1, forward strand.
CTCACTCGATTAGAAAAAGTAATTTCACTGTTACCCCAAATTTAAATGATATATTAATGTTTGCTATGTAAACATAGCATTTGCCTACTTGAGATAAAAATACTTTTGTTAAAAGATTGCTTAAAAGACATTGCTATTCCTAGTTAGATGTGTATGTATCATCCCTCTACCATTATTTATTCTTGTAGTTCTGCCTAGTAGGAACCGCTGTTGAAATCCCTAGCATGTTAAGATTAATATCCACTTAAAATATTCATATTTTGATGAACTTGGGATATTAAATTTGCCTCTAAAGAGTAATTTTTATTTATATATATATGGTATGTGCTTGAGACAGAAAATTCGTAAGAACAAGTGCCACGCATCTGATTAGGCACAATAACAGCATCAAGAAAAATAAAGTAATATAACTTAAAATCTTTACTATTACCTGGAATAGCTGAGGTAAAGCTTTCACCGTGAGACAGAACCATATTCCCAGCTTGCATGGAAGTAAGTCATGCCATTGTGGTTTGTCCAGTACTCTGCAGTCAAATAAAATTGTAAGTTGTTTATTACTGCCACACAAAGTCAGAACTTCCCCATTATCCTTTAAGATGATTAGCACTTGTCAGCTCCTATAAAAATGTGTAACTACATAAAATTCAACATACATTTTGATTATTTAATTCAAAACACATAACAGCTAACTTCTAATCACTGCTGTATTTTCATCTCTTAAAAAGGGCTTTTCTTCAAGAAAATAAATTCGTAAGCCACATAATCACTTCAGTTTAAGAAAAAACCCCAAAACTGAAAAAAACCTCAAGTCTCAACCAAGTGTTCACAAGTGCTGACAACCAGATATGAAGACTGTAGCATAAACAAAACAATACATAAAAATTAATGTCATTTGCAGTTCACTGGAGCATTACTCACTGATGTCATCAGGAAAGACGACAGGCAGAATGGTCTCTGATCTCCATCCCACATTGATCCAGTTCATGCCCCTGCTGTGTGAACTATTTAAACCCTTTATTTCTTTCTATGAATCAATAGAAGAAATGGTGGTATCTTTTGGAGTGTCCTGAAAGTCACTATTTCCCTACGTGTTTCTTAACAAACAGTGGTATTAGAAGCCTTTACCAACAGGCTTGTTTTTAAGCTAATCAGATAAAAAAGCATTAAATCAGACAAGCATTAAAATTCCATAAAAGCTCCTTGCTTGGTACGGCAATAAACTGAAGCTTAAATAAATTGTAATTTCTTAACTGTAATTAAAGGCAAAAATCTTCAAAGATGGGAAAAGTTGTAAAATCTTCTAAAAATCAACTTGTAGAAATATTTTCTATAAGCCAGATACCACTAATTCAGCCTTAATCTTTCAATTATTGTTGATCTGCTGAATAAACACACATTTATTTACAAATCAAAACCTGAAAATACATCTACGTTGGCACACTTTATAATCAGCAATGGCTGTTACTACAAATACAGTTGTTTTCCTCATAAAATATTTCAAAGATGCAAGGAGAAAATAACAGAACTAAACCATTAGCTGATAAAATGTTTTAAAATGCAGAAAATAAGAGAGTTCCTTCCCACCTTTCATTTTTGTCTAGAGCAGCAAGTTTGGCTTCATCTGTACTCCTGCCGCCTGTTTTTTTCTTCTTCTCCCTCTTTTTTCTGCTAAGCAGTTCATCCTTGATGTAGAAAGAACTATGGTTATAGGTTATCATTAACATGTAAACCATAAATGTTACTGGGACTCTTCTGTGAAGGGTAAACAGTAGAGTAGCATTTATGCAAATGGATCTAGGGGTCCTACATGATTAAGTAAAATGATCTATCTTAACAATAACTGTTGCCATGGTATCCAGTCTTTAAACACACATGAAGTCCAGTTCTGTCACTCATGTGTATCTCCATAGCAATCAAAGTTTTCTAAGAAGAGAAAGCATTCAACTTGCCTCCTTTCTCATTCATCAACTTCAATAATGCAGTGGAAAATAAAAAAAGTAAATAGATGCTAATGTATGAATATTTTTCAAGTTATGCTAAGGCTTTTTTCTAGTCTACTAAGTGCAATAGATTTTTATGACGAAAAATAAAATAATTTAAAAATACTGTGTTTTATTCTGCTTACCAATGCCTATCCTACTAACAAAAAGCCAAAAAAAACCCCCAAAAAAGCATTTAGCTAAGAACAAAGGCAAAGTAAGTATGACTTAAGTGAATAAAACCTGATTTTTTTTAAACAATGTTTAGGAAAATCATAGACGCAACTACAGTAGCATACGATTCTACATCAATAGGATGATAAGAAGAGTTTTTATTCCTCTTCTTCCTTCCAGTTAAAAACCAAAGAACCATCACTTGCTACTTATTACCAATTCTAGAAAAATTAAGGAGTTTTTATATTAATATTTCTGATATGTTGAATGTCTCACTCTAAAGTTATCACCATTTTAAATATAATCCTTTTAAAATATGAACAGTACAAATTCAGAACAGGGGAAGTGGTAGAGATCCCTGTAATATGCAAACTTCTGGAGGAAATTCAATACTAATAATTGAAGCAAGTTTGATTTATTACCAATACTTACCAGCTGTTTTTCCAGGTAGATTGACCAAACCACAGCGTAATGACCCACTGTGAGTATAATGAACAAGAGTAATGCCAGCTCAGCATTGCTCATTTTTCTCACTCGCCTGTAGTAGAATACAGGCTGTCGCCAATCTGGTAGTCCATTGATCAGAATATCATCATACCTACAGTAGCAAATATAACAGGCTTTCATGGAGAGCTAAAAATGAAATAAGCCAAACCATCCAATTATAGAAGAAAATAAATGATAATCCACAGACGGCCTGAATAATACACACACAAAGGATCATTTAGTAATTTATATATTTTTTTTAATAGAGCAATGCCTTGTTTTGTCAGCTGCTAGGCTTGCATCCGGAAACAAACAGAATCCAGAACCAAAGGCTGGGGAAATGTATCTAGTCTTTTGCAAACAAACAACAGTAAAACAAACAAACAAAAAGTAATTTGATTGTTGCTGCAACACCACCCTCCCATCCTGTACCCCTTCCCTCTAGTTCATTCCCTTCTGAAATAACAGATTTCTAGGAATGTAGATGTCTTCTACCTGCCCAGTAGTCAGTGGGCAGGTCTCCATGATAGAATTAAATAACAAACCACAAACCACTTAAATATGTAGCAAAGAACAAAAATCTCAAACCCTAGAAACCTTTTTTTATTTTCCTTTTACAAATGAAAAGCACAAGTGTTGGGGGGAGGGGAGAGGTATCTTTGCTTTTGTTTTGTCCTTCAGTAGCACGATACCCATTAGGTAAAAATGCTGCCAAACTTAACATCCACCCTGTGTCAGATATGAATTTCAGTTAAAGGCTTGATTTTGATGTTAGAAAACAAAGTTCACCACAGATAGACGATTTTGATTTTCTATTTGAAAAGCTGTCTCCAAAATCAATCTATTTTAAAACCATTTAATTTTACTAACACTACTGACTGTATAGAAACCATTTTATGACAATTTGTCAGTTTTTCTTCACACAAATGACTTGAAATATCTTAATATGTCTAGGGTCTTCTGTTTACAGTATGTTATCATCAATTTAAAAATAAACAAACCACAGACATACAAAACAGATTTTTCTATTTGTTAACTTTTCAGAGTAAAGTTTCAACGAAAAAAATCTCTACAGTAAACTCAAAAACCTGTATGTTCAAGATGCACAACCTGTTAATCTTAAATTGAACACAACTCATTACACATTCTAATCACACCATTTCCAGAATTAAATCTGCACTGAAAGGCCTAATTTGGTGCAACACATTGACCAAAATATTTTAATTAAAAATATTCTGAGTTAGTCGCAGGCCTAATTACAGGAATAGAAATAGGGCCTATATTGTCATGCAGGTCAGTAGAACTCAGTAGTAGGTTTTTCTCAAGTAAATTGACCGATCCAGGAATA